>PVLD010004156.1:0-10499 GCA_004027595.1 Dinomys branickii | reverse complement strand
GAAAACACAAGAACCAAAAATCCAAGGACAAGAAAGAAAACAGGCATACATCAACAACAGCAACAACATCCACAACAACAACAACAGAAGAAAAAACACCGCTTGTTGCTGCTTTACATATTGTCAAACACTACAACCTTACAGGAGTATCACCTAGGAATATTTGCTGTTGGATTATTTTATTGGTGAAATTCACATTATGATTCAAGTAATAAAATCCCATTGAAGAAGCCCATGATGCCATGCACTGAATTAAGAAATATTTGAAACTATTTTAGGCACATTTCAGTTCACTCATGAGAACATATGAGTCTTACAAGGCGAAAAGTAGGTCTTTTTGAATAAATAAAATCTTAGTAGTAGCAAAAGACTTTCTCTTTTCAATGTCAGCATGTTAAATACCATGCACACACCTTCCCATGCATGGTCATCACACAGATGGTCCTCGGGATTTGGTCTGAGGGGCCACAGGAAGATGGGAGTGACAGGTACTCAGTTAAAGATCACAACTTTCTCAAGTATGGAAATGAATACATGATACATGAAAATAAGTTTTTAGCTCAGAAGTTTTGAGTTAGTGATAGGTACCTTGTCCAGGTAGTAGACAAACTCATCCAATAGAACGCACCTGTATAAATCTAATTTCCTGAAGACCTAGTTCTAATACTGTGCGTGATATAAAGGAGGGAAGCTAGACATTCTGTTGAGCTAAAACTTTAATACAAAGCCTATTCTTGCAAAGATAAAGATCTTACATCTTGTGCTCAATCTGGAGAACTGCTATAGAGGATGGAAAAATGAAGGACCAGTCCTTGCTAAAGAAAATCAGAAAAATCAGTTTACCTACCAGAAAAATCAGTTTTGTCTTAATAGATGTATTGTGATAAGGTGTGCTATAGATTATTGTTATCAAGTGTGCTCCAGAAATCAGCAGCCCCTTGCCATGGGGGCTTGGCAGAGATGTGGAATCTCTTGGACCCATTGACTCAAGACCAGCATTTTACCCTTTGCCCTGACCTGCACATTAAATTTCAAGAAATGCTGTAGACCGTGAGTTGTAGAGACAGATTTCCTGTGTTTCAGTCCTGACCTTTTGCTACCAGTTGCGAGGCACTGGAGAAGGAATTTAACCTCTCAGTGCCCATTTCCTCATCTGTCAATGGCAAAAAAAGGAGTAATTGGACATGTTGGCATTTAGGACTTAAGTGAGTGAACGCACAGCAGGGATCTGTGTACTGCCGGGGACATGGGAAGCACCGGTGAGGGTTTGTTGCGTTTGTTTTTTTCTATTATCTTTTTCTTTGAGACAGGGTCTTGCTATGAAGTCCAGACAAGCCTTGAACTCAGTATGTAGCCCAGGCTGGCCTCAAACTTGTAGCAGTGCTCCTGCCTCAGCCTCCCAAATGCTGGGACTACAGGTGCGTGTTACTCTCCCTGGTTAACATTTTAATCAATATGCCGAATATTTACATTTTCCCTTAATAGATGCATTTAAAAATAGAAAATAAAAACTGTAATTGATACTTCATATTAGGCATGTCTGTAATTGCATTAAAATGTTTGGGCTATGAAGAATTTTTTTAAAATTTGTGAAAAAGCTATGTACATAGAAAATATGTTAGAGAGACATGGCTTAAAACAGTGTGAACAGCATCCAGGCATCGCTGAAGGTTCCTGTTGTTTCCTTTGCTCACCATGTCTTTAAATTTTTCCACATGACTTTTACATAGAGGAATGACCACAAGGTTGTAAGGCTTTGTAATTACTTAGGTTAGGTTTTTATTCCACAATTTCATTAACTTTCCACCTTAAATTATCATTTTTAAAATGATCAAATATATCCAGCAACTTAAATTCCACTGTTTCCTTAACTGGCAATTATTACTGTGATTTTATGTATAATACACATATTAAAATCTGAATGTGTAAGTTAAGTATTAAGCAGCACATAATCTGTATAATGTCTTTTCATATGATCTGAGGTAAAATCCTTGTTCAAACCCAGGGAGAAAATTTAACTTTCTTACCTATTTGATTAGAGAATTGCCCTGTGAAGATAGCTTATTAGATTATTGGTAAGATTTTGCAGGCCAGTGAAGTCTTTAGCACTTTTTCAAATAGAAACGAGCTTTAGAAACAGCACATTAGTTGGGCATGGTGGCTCATACCTGTAATCACAACACTCCAGAGTGAGGCTGAGGCAGGAGGATCGTTATGCATTTGAGGACAGCCTGAGCTACAATGTGAGTTCAAGGCCACCCTGAAGTGCATGGTGAAATTCTGTCTCAAAAAAGACAAAGAAAAAGAAAAGGAAACTGCACATTAAAAGGCTCACACTGAAAAAACCTTCCATGGCTAAAATAGTGTCCCCAGTGTCTGCCATGTCCTAGATAAAATTTTCTTTTGAGAAAACCACAGCTCCTTATGTTCGGTGGCCTCATTCAAACAAATGAATATCACTGCAAGACAAAATAAAAGGCACGCTGGTGTTCAAAGGTGTGAAATGACTTTGCTTGCCCAGAATTGCATGATGAGGGCAAATGATTCTTTTCCTTAAGATTTAAAAATGAGGCCAGGTAAGGGCTTAGACATTTCAAGGGGGTCAAGGGGGAATCATATTTCTGTTATGAGACTAATATGGAATCTGTGTGATTTAATGCCTCTAAAATTGTTTCTAAAACTGAAAATATCCAAGGATTCTCTAGATTTAAGCACTATTATACACTTTTTAAAATGTCTTCTGATTAACTTAAAGGAGAACAAAAATAACACTGACCTGAAACTTTACTTCTATATTTTTATATCCCTATATGTTCTATTGTCCCCAAATGGCTTTTAGAAAGTGATGTCTAGAATAAAGACAAGGTTTACAAAAGGAACCGAGGTGTGAAAATATCCCTGCTATCTGAAAGGCCTGCAACTCCCATTCCTTACGGTGACAATTTCCCTAGCACTAGAGAAATGGTCTGAGGCCCTCAGTTAAATGCTCCACAGTGGGACTTTCAACTGTAGAAATGCAAGGTGTTTGCAAAGGTTCTCCTGATACGAATCATTCCTTCTTGGACACAACAGTGAACCAATAGGTAGAAGGTGATACCAGAAGAAATATTGCTTCTAACCAGTGCAAATGCACATAATTTTACTTGAAAATATTTTCATTTCTGCTTCTTAGAAAATAAAATATATTCTGTTGATTAAAGAGAATCCTATGTTATAATTAGAAAATTCTATGCAGAGTGATTTATTTATAACTATGTAAATTATCTTTACCTTGAAGTAGATTTTAGTATATGTTATATTTCATTCAGTTGAGGAAAGAGGGAAAAGCAGAGTTGCAGAGTTTCTGGTGGGTTCCTCGGGAAAGGGTCCAATGTCACTTTGTGGGAACAAAGCAAGAAAATCAAAGAATTCTCTGGTGTAAATCTTTTTAAAAGATGTGGGAAATTAAAGACAGTACTAATATTTCTGAAGAAATGGAATTGAAAATATAACCTTAGTTCTAGTTCCCAAGCCAAAAAAATAAATAAAGAAAGAAAGAAAAGAACAGAAAAACCATTCAGAAAGAGCATTCATTCATGTATTTCATGACGAAACAGTTGGCATCCCTTTTAGCCTTATGGAACTGGACTCTTAAGCATGCGATTTATTGAGAAAATGCCCACAGGAGGCAAGCGACATAAGGAAGGGAGGCATCTCAGTGTCTGACCTTCACACATCCCACAGTGAACTGCAGCATGAAGCTGCCTAGCCAGTAACCAGGCACCTGAAAGTTCCTCCTCCGGGTCTGCCTCATCAGGCTTGGAACTTTCCTTCTGCAGAATAACCAGTCAAACATGAGTCGTGGCTGAGCCCCTGCCAGGCAGCCCTGTAGGGCCATCTTGAGCAGCAGCATGGGCTTAGTGCAGGGAGCACTCTTCCTCCTGCAGACTACCTGCCGCAGGGGTTGCTTGGACCAATTCCCTCGCTAAACGCAAGGAGTGGGCCTGAGTATTTTTGTTTTCATCCCTCCTCATATACCCTCAGCATAGATGCTACAGGCAGTGATAACCCTTGAAGTATATGCATTTGTGTCTACTGTTAGGCAGGGTATTCTGATTGCACAAAACTTCTGTATAAGCACATGTATTCTATACTACAAAGTATTATTTATACAAATTTCCAGTCTAAGTTTTATCAGACAGGACGCTGTTCCTACTGGCCTATGGCTTATAATGATTGCTGTATAAATAAAAGCCTGGAAAATTAGACCCTTATGTTAAATTGCTTCCCTTTTATTTCCTTTCATTTTCTCTCATGTGTAATGAACTCCTCAACACTTTGGATCAAGCACTTCCAGAATTCTATACAGAGAACTAGGAAATAATTCCAGGTGGGCTAAAAAATGTGTTAAAATGAGGCTTTTTCAAGATGTTTAAAGATTGAAGTGTTGCCCATAGGAAGACATTGACGGTTGGATCAATAAATTATAGTACAGCTATATGATAAAAGCCTCAAGTTATTAAAACTCACATCAGCAAAAATATTTAATACATGGAAAATATTTTCATCAGGTTAAAATAAAAGGTTGAAACAGACTGTGAATACTGTCTCACCTGATGAGAATTAGGTGTGCACAAAGGGACTAGCGGTGTAAACACCCCCACACTAACAGTGGCATCTCTCCGTGGCTTGGGTATTTGAATTATAGAAGATGTTTTTACAGTTATCTTTTCTCAGTTTCAGTGTTTGCATTTCCTGTAATAAGCCTGGGCTACTTTTAGAATGAATAGAAGGTGATTTAACGAACATTACTCGCTTTAATGGGTTTGTTCTTAGACATAGTTGATTTTCTTCTATACATCTAATTTAAAATAATAAGTAAATTACTTTGGAATCCTATGAATATAAATATCAAACACCTTAGGGCCCATATAATGTCTAAGACATTGTGCTATGTACTTTGTGTAAATAATCACAAAAGGGCTTAGAAAATCTTGTGCTTTAAAGAAAAAACAAAGGAAAATACTAAGTGACTTGATGACTGTTTTTTCAGTGCCACGATCACTTTTAATCAGAGTAGAATCATCTAGAAACCCTCCAAGGAGCAGGTGTGCACTGCTAAACATGACGACAAGATGGGAGGCTTCAGAATACCAAAAGAAGCAGAAGTAGGGGAGATGTGGTTGGTCAGTTAGACATTTGGTGGCATGACACTGACTTCCACGAGTGTTGCTGCAATGCACTAGCTCTTCCTCTGCAGGGTCATGTTGCTTGTGGTAAGTCAGCAAGTAGCTGTGGACATCAGGCTTAATGCCATTCGTCAGATCAGAACACCTTCTCACCTCTTTCTTTACTTCCTCTTCATCTTCCAGGGTCAAAGCAGCCAGCTGCTTAGCTCTCTGCTCCATCAGATTCACATACCGAATTGGGTTTGATAAAGCTTCAATCACATCTGAATAAGGAAGAGAGACATTTTGATCCAAGGTTCTGGAGGGGCTGATTATCCATCATCCACACAACCATGGGTTCATTCATTCATCATCAGTCTACTCATTCCTTCACTCACTTGGCATTCAGTTCTCCCTCCCCCATCTCCCCACTCATCTGAACAACATTCTGGAAATAAAAGAGTCAGCACTTTGCTGAAAGGTCAAGAACACAGAAAAGGGTTTAGCTCTGAGCAGCAAACTGGACAGGGTACAACTTAGGGTGCTTCAAAACCCCATATTCTATAGCTTCTCCTTGGAGTTCCCATCCATCCCAGCAATGACGGCTCCACGCTCCCCCCACCCCACTTTTCTTATTTGGCCCAAACCGTGTTTCATGAATGAAGGTGTTTCACATTAAAAAAAATCTTGCTTTTCAGGCTGTTGGAATAACTGGAAGATTAGACAATGTAGATTTCACTACCATGATGGTTGCTGAGTGAGTTGTGGTAGCTGTGTTAGAGTAAAAAATGTGCTTCAAGTCTGACCAGGTCCCCTTCACCTCCTAGTGTCTTTCCCCCAAGCCACTTTGTACTACGAGCATTTAACTTTAGAAACCCTTGTTGATGCCAACACAAACTAATTCCTCCTCGTTTATGACTTCATGTATGAAAAGGGTCAGAGTTCCAGCACTAGCTGAAGATAAATCACTGCATAGCTATAGATAAGCAGCAGTGGTACTACTAGTAGGTAGCAGTACCACCTACCAGGAAAGGGGGTGCTGAGTCCATGGGAATAACAGTAAATATCAGCAAAGCAGAGGTATTAGGATTTACACTTAAATAAATTTAAAAGTACCCACAATGGCATAAGCAACTTCTCTTTAAACATACATAGAAAATTAGAGGTGATTCTCATGCTACTATCTCTCTTCCCTGTTTTTGGTCCAGTTTTCCTACCATTCAGTGGCAAATACACAGACGTGCCTAGATAGAAATGCCCTTCTGAGTTAGGGTGTTTACCTGCGTATGTGTCTGGCACATAGTCTTTCACTTCTATGTAGACAAAGACAGCTGGCAGCATCAGCGGCTGGTTCCTCTCATTCCTCAGACAGATGTAGTGGTAGCCTGGGGGTGACAACAGTATCGTATACCACACATGCTCTTCACAAGGGTAGGTGTAACTACGAGCATCTTGTGCTATGCATGTGTTTAAGTGCTCTCAGATAACAAACAGATCACCTTTTCCTCATTTTAACACCTCCCTTTAAGTGACAAGGTATTATTTTCTTAATCAGGCAGGAAAATATTGTTGACTGTAATGTTTTCTTTCTTGAGAGCTTGTTTGGAGATGCCAGAGGGGGAGAACAGCTATTCGTGAACCCTTGACCAAGGAACAGTCCTCTTCTACCGAGGGTGGTCATCCTCTTGTACTGAGCCTGCAGCTTCAGGAGGGATGCACATGGAGTGGTGAGTGAGGAAGGGGACACCCTCCTAGCCAGCCAGATCAGCCAAATCAACCCTGGCAATTAATGGGGTGAGAGATGTCCTGGCCAGATCACTCTGACATCTTAATGTTTTCTTTCTAACCAAATTTTTCCCCACAAAAAAGCAGTTCAAAACCATGTGCCACAGCTTTCATGATGGTTCCAAATTTCCCCCATAACAGAATTATACATAACATGACCTCTTGACTTGGGGCTTAGTACATGCTTTGATACAGCCAGTGAGAAGCTGGTGGTGTGGGGCAGGCAGGTAGTATTGCCTTTTGTGTTCCAGTGGTCCTCCAAGAGAAGTCCATAATGTGGGCCCACTGGCCCTTCTGCTGTACCCCAGAATGAGCACACAGGGGAAAGACCTGAACCTTACTGACACTGACGCACAGCCATGCTGCAGAGCCCAGGTGAGGCACTCCAGACCTTGTGCTATGGTAGGGATGTGGTCTGTCCCTAAAGGGTTTGTGTATTGGGGGCTCAGTGTGGCAGCATGAAAGGTGGTGGGTCCTTTAAAAGGTAGAGAAGGCCCTTAGGGCATTGGTTTGAGCTCTCAGAAGGCACTGAGGAAGTTCTCCTGGACTCTGGGTAAGCTCCTGATGGAGAATTCCATTAAAAGTGCAAGGCTGGGCCCACTAAGCATGTTTGCTTCTGATCTGGCAAGGTGATTTTTGAGTGGCCCACACATATTCCTTCTGTGATGTCACTCACAGTTAGGTTCTCCCCACAGACACAAGTGATCAGGTACCTCAACCTGGACTTTCAGCCTCTAAAACTGTGAACTATAGAAATAAGCCTCTTTCTTTAAATAAAGTAGCTTGGTGTATTTGTTATAGTATTGAAAAACAGTTTAATCCACATTGCTAGGCCACAGGCTACACCAGGAACATACATACCTGTATGTTACCTTTGAGCTAGTTTGTTACATACAATTATTGCGATAAGTTGATTGAAACACTACAATATGTCACCAAAACATTAAACCACCAGCTTTAAGTAAATAATCTGATAGTCCTTGCTACACAGCAAAATTACAAAGCAGCATACAGTTGTCTATGTGTTCTTTAATGATCATAGAAGACAATGACGATTTTCTCTGCAATTTGGTGGGGAGTTTCTCTCCACGCCAACCATACCTGGCCTAATGGCTTGGACTGGTAAGATCCGGTGCCCAATGAATTTACCTCCTTCTTCATAAACTGCTATCCTCAAACAGGCCAGAGAAGGAAGAACCACCTATGGGGAGATTAAAGACAAAGACATACCTGGTAACAAGAGCAAGATATTGCAAGAAAGAATCAGAAGTGGATTATATCACTAGTCCTGTTTTTCCAAAGCCCAGGAGAAGTTTTCACTCAGCTAATTTAGACTAAAATTGACCTGTTTGTTCTTTGAATTAATTTTCAGAAGAAAAAGACATGAATAGGGCTTTGTCTATGCTTTATTGCCTTGCTCTGGGGAGGGATTTGTACAAAACAGAACATTTTCAATGCGAGAAGGAGCACGTCCTGTGTTTACACACAGTTAGTGCTTCTCGTTATGTATTTGGCTGTATGTTTTCAAAATACAACTGCTTGTCACTTATATAATTAACCAAGTACTTACTTATTTTCTCTTCCTCAGCATAAAACACCTGGAAAACACAGTTCCATTCTTAGAAGATCATGAGGCCCACCTTTTTGAACACAATCGGCTCCTCTTCCCAGATAGGGTTTACAGCATTTCCTTGGGATGTCTTGGTCTTAAATGCTTTCCTCCTTGTGTCCACAGGCAAACCAAACATATCTACTTCCACATAGGTTCCAACTTTCTTATCAGAAAGAAACTGACCTGAAATAATCTGGAAAACAATAACAAGGAAGTCTTGGTAAATGAGTAACATGGACTTAGGCTAAAGAGGTGCAAATGCTGCCGGTTGGAAGCAAAGAGAAAAGGGAAGTAAGAGTAGAAATGTGATCTGTTCTTCACTTAAGAAGTTAATAGACATATAGTAAAACATTAGTAATCTCTTAGTAAGGTACAGGAATATAAGAGGGATAAATAAATCTGTTGAAACCATTATGATAATCTATAGCCTCATCCAGGTAGCTCTCTACAAAACTCAGTCATTGTATCTAGATACAGAATGAATCACTACTATGGAGTTGACAGAATTAAAGGTTACATGTCTCAACCTTAATTTAAGGTAAATGGCTTCACATATGCCTCTATTTGCTAGCCCAATTGTCAATTTATGTGCAATTCCAAGGGATCTGCCACTGGTCATAAAGTTATTGGATATTCTGTCCACTTTATACCAAAAACACAAGTACTAGGAAGCAGGAACTGGTGGCTTAAATCCAGTGAACCTGAGTTGTGTGGTTGCAACACAGTTACCTGTTGGTCAAGAGTTTTCTGAGCTCAAGTCCATGAAAGGAGACAGAGTTTCTCAGATTATGGCTGGGCTAAGAGTCAGACACACTGGTGGAACTAGCACAGTCACCGCAGAATGTATGATGTCAGTTTCCTATGTGCTGATAAGCCAAAACATTCCAAACAAGTTAGAGTCATAGGGAAGGCTTTTTAAGTCTGTCTTGGGAAAATTCATTTCTCCCAGATGTTTCTGGGGCTTGAGTACATGAGATCTGCTAGAAAAATATCTCTTATTTAACTAAAGGTTCTACATGAGAATCTGCTAGGTACTTTGCAACATGTTTGAAATTTGTTGAAGGAGGACTCTAAATGCACCAGAGCTTAGATGATGATGGCGCTAAATCCTAAAGTCCCCATCAGTAAAATAGGATGGAGGACCACAGTGTGAGTTCCTACATCCCTTCCAGAGCTACACTGTCTATGACAGAAACTCATAACAAAGACACAGCAGACAGATCTGAGCTGCATCCTGGATGACCAAGCAGTAATGACCAAGGCAGGAAGGACCCACTGCCAAGGGCCTGATCCACTTGTGGGCAGCTTCAGAGCAAATGCTGTGTTCTGGGCAGAAGCAGGAAGTTACTCTTTCTGGGATTCAACTAAATTTCCCCTCTACCTATACTTACTTTCCTGTCTCTGTGATTGTTTTATAATTGTCTGTCTGCCCTGATACAGATTTCTCAAAGCACAATCAATAAGAAAATAGTACAAAATTAGATGAATCTATAAACAAGGCAAATGTATTACTAGTTTGACTCAGCTATAACAATGGGCAAGGATTCTAAAAGTAGCAGGGCATCTCTGCCAGATGCTTGGGAGTTTATCTCAATTACACTTGACAGGAATTAAATAACCTTTACTGAAAGGATTTTCCTAAAATAAATATCATTGTGAAACTAATTCTTCCAATTTTACTTCTTATACATATGGTTTGAAATAACTTCAAAAGATATAATTGTTAAGATACTCCATTAAATTTTAATCTTTGCCATAAAGTAACATAGTTTTTGGACAAAAGAGGTCTTGATTATTTAGCACAGATAGAAATTAGTGAAACTTTAACAGGGCCCCAGTTTTTCAAATGCCTCAGTTAAAGGCAAATTGCACTTATGCACAACAAAAAAAGTTTCTTTGTTCCACAATTAATTCAGTTAAATACAAAATAAATGACACTTTTAAAAAGTAAATGA
>PVLD010004155.1:110385-122433 GCA_004027595.1 Dinomys branickii | reverse complement strand
AATTAAAATTCTAAACTATCAACACAATAACCATAGAAAAGAATTTGGAGTTTGCAAATACTGAATTAAGTGTACGTATCTCTAGGAAGTACAAAAAATTTTCATTCCTAAATTTCCTGAAATTATCTATTTCTAAAGAACTATTCAAACAATGAACAAATGTAACGTAAGCAAGGAGAAAATGTTGCACACAATGTTTAAACTCACTTGCCATCCAACATGTCATAAATGAATTGGAAATGAGTAAAAATATTGTCTCCTAAATGTGCAAAACTGAAAAAACTCGTAATTTACTAAAGGTCTCTAGAGCCAATAAAAGAAAATTATTTAAATAAGAAAGGCTGCATCCATTGGTATGTTAACATGAATCAAATTCACTACTCTAGAAAAGCCTTTTAACAGGTGCTTCACCTGTAATAAAAAATGTCCCTGAAAAACACATTACAGGGGAGAGCACATCGCACAGGCCCAACATGGTTACCAAGTAGTTATACTATAAACTTTTAGTACAGTACCTGTTAGCTTGTGATCTCAGCTCATTTCCTAAGGACAAGTTGTCCAGGTCTACCAAACCTATCACTTCAATTGCATGGTTTTGTCATTCACAATATAGAAGCTTTCAAAAGCACAAAAAAGATGTAGGAACCACATCTGCCCCCAAGTCCCAATAGAGGGAGGACAGCTGTTTGGGATTCTTCCAAGTGTAAACAAAGGATTTTTACTTTCAGAGTATTTCCACTGCAGAATGAGCTTCAAGTGAATTCCTCTGGCCAGGGACGCAACTAAAACTTGGCTACAGTCAATTCTTTGAAACCCACAAAAATTTACAGTGAGGGTTAACATGGAAATGACAATGCATGTTCTGGATTCTTGTAAAAGAGTCACTGTTCAGCTGTTCCTAAAGGAAAATAACAGGATTCAGAGCCTTTCCTTTATTCCTAAGGAGTATGAGCCGGTGGCTATAAATGTTATATATTGCCTGGGGAAGTTGGGGAGGTTGGGAGTGCAGGGAATTCTAAACAAAACACAAAAGAAGCAGAGTGTACAGAATGAACAGGCTTTTCCTGTTGACGATACCAAGTTTACAAAAAATATAAGTACCATATGTACCAAACTTAGCTCCTAAAAAGGAGACTAAGAAAGTCTTAATAGCACTCATGAATGCTTTACTTCTATTACCGCAGCTTCAAATGAACGTGGTAATTAGTTAATAATTTACTTAGCTTTAAGCAGTGCTTCCTGAACCTTAAGAGTGTACTTGAGCGCCAAGTGAAGGCCTTGTTAAATAATGCCGATTCTAGACTTCCACCACCAGAGATTCCAAATCAGATAACAAATCCTGGTGATATTTCTACTCTTAAATAGTAAGTAGGTCATACCTTAGGAAACAATGATGCTGAGACCCATAACACGTACCTGATGTTCATTTCGAGTTAGCTTTACTCTGCTCAATTATCATACGGTACAGTACTTACTCACCAACAAGAAAAAATGCAAAGTGCTAATCATAAATTAGGGGTGGGCAGTTTACCATAGCAGGTAGGAGATGAACAAAGTGATGACCAAAGTGAAAAGTCTGCACAGGATAATACTACCCCAGTAGCAAAATATATAAATGTAGCAAATTAAAACCAAAACAAATTTTAAAATCCATAACCACTCATCTATTTTTTAGCAATGCTGGATTCTCCAATTAGCAAAGTGATCATAAATGTAGGTCACATGATGTACACACATAGTAATTATTGTGAAATTTTAAAAATCAAAATTCTTATCAAAAATTATAGGCATGTGCCTGGCCTCTTATTTGTATCTATCTATATGACTCAATAATGGTAAATAATTACCATTAGATTATTCTATGTACCAATCTAGCTACTAAGCTTTAGCGTACATCGTACAAGATTCCTGCCAATTTAGCAAGACATGGGTATATATGTTAACAGATAGTTAAAATGCAATACGATGAGAACAATATTAAAAATTTTACATGGTTCAGGAAGCAGGAATAAATTGTCTAGAAGGTAGAGACACAGAAGGAGATTACTAGATGAAGGAAGCCACAAAGCTGGTTTCACCAAGTGGACACAGGAGGGGCACAGAGCAGAAGGAATAGCAGCAGACAAGAGAGCACAATGAATTATTGAGAATGAAACTCGTGAATGGAAGGTACAAAGGGAAGACAATAGGAAAGGGGTCAGGGAAGGGTACTTATGTTGATTCACAAACTTCAAAGCTGTATGTCCTTACAAAGGGAAGAGAAGAAAACCAACATGACATGGCTCTACTAAAAACAATCATACAAGGACAATGGCCTTAATAAATTTCTTTAAGTTCACCCTAAATTTCTGTTACTCATAATTGTAAGTTCAAAGATTAACAAAATGCATTGCAGGATATTTGCAATCACATGGCCTAAACTCACACTTAGAGCTAGGAATTGCAACTAGTAAGGCTAGGCCAGATCTCCACCATGACTTCCCTGAGGCACAGCGAGCAACAGCTGGCTTTTCCATCAGTCTGCACAGGCACTGTAGACCTCATCCCAATCCTATCAGTCACAAAACCTTACACAGTAGTAATTAGAAAGGGGTCTGATCGCTTTCCCCAGGGAGGACTCACTGCCAGCTTACCTCTCTCTGCTTGTAGACAGAGGTGCCAAAGCCTTATCATCCTGAGAAAATCTCTCCAGACTCCACTGGAACCTCTGACTCAACCTTCCTAAAATGCTATTTTCATTCTGCAGCACCCAGTCTGCCCAGACTGGAGCAGGGGGTTTCTGAGGTACCAATTCCTCTTCTATAAGGAATTCTAGGGCATTGTACAATAATATTAACCTGCCAAGACTCAAGAAAGAAAAGTACAAAGCTAAACTGTGATTAGTTCTGGGGATATACTAGAACCCATCTCAGATTTCCTAGAGCTTCCAAAGTGCAAGGCCTAAAGATGGACAGCCCCGCAGCTGGGGGCCCATAAGCCTACATACTGCATCTACTGACAAACGTGGCCAACACAGTGACTAGGTCCATTACAGCTCCTCTGTAAAAAACAAACGTATTTATTTTACATTAACTACATAAGCTACACTGATGAACAAGTGGCTTAATGGCCAGGCTTTATTCCTTCATCTGTAAAATGGGGTCAAAGAAGAACAAAAGATATGAGTAAAGTAACAGTGGTAGACAGTAAAAAAATATTCAAAACCTGAGATCCCATTCCAATTACATAACCTTTTCAATACTGATCTCACATCTCTGAGACCATGTTAATCACCTGAGCTGATCCCTATTCTAAATGAAGGGCACTGCTGAGGAAAATGAAACCCTAAAAGATATGGTGCTCCATTAAATAAGCCATTTGTTTATCACTGGTGAACTCTCAGAAGCCATCCTCACTCCCCTCACTTCCCCTCCAGGGCCTGTGAATACTGTCCAAGTTCTTCATTATCTGTGCAGCCTTCTTTAGCATGCCTTCCCCACACAATCTCTACCATCCATCGGTGATGGAGAACATTTTAAAGCTTTCAATGATGAACCGCCCACTGCAGCATGCATAGTGTAGGTTCGCCACCACTGATCTACATGCACTACACTTAAGAGTCCAGTTCTTATACTCTGGTTTCTCTTCAGATCATACAAATCTTTTGCCTTTTTTTGTTTTTACTAAGAGTCCAGTTCTTGAAGCCTGGCATGGTGGTACATGCCAGTAATCCCAGCACTTGGGAGGCTGAGGCAGGAAGACTGCTGTGAGTTCAAGGCCAGCCTGGGCTACAAAGTGAGTTCAAAGCCAGCCTGAACTGCACAATGAAACCCCATCTCAAAAAGACAAAAAAAAAAAAAAAAAAAGTGCAGTCCTTGTGATTTCTGTGCATGCTAATGTGCTGGTTTTGATATAAAATTACTACTAATAATATAACTCATGCAATCAGCGATAAGTCATACATTGCTGAGAGAGAGAGAGAGAGAGAGAGACAGAGAGAGAGAGAGAGAGAGAGAGAGAGAGAGAGAGAGAGAGAGAGAGAGAGAGTGTGTGTGTGTATGCCTGATTTTTCTCTTCAGCCTGTAAATCCTGGTCAATCATAATCTAGATGTTTTGTAATGTTACTTTATACAGCACTTAAGCTTTTACATGATGGTTGGTACCTCTGAGAAGAGGAACACATGCACATGTTATTTCAGTTCCTTTTGGTGTCAAAAAAAAAGTCTGTGGTTTCCTGCAAAACTGGTTTCTGTTGCTTTGCAAAGATATATGAGACGAAAATCCTCCATGGTCATTCTACAGGTGAGAATTCTGCCCCCAGCTGTATCCTGTTATCCTAAGGAAAGCTGTGTGGATGTCCAGACATGGGAGAGCAAGACCATAAATTCAATAAATGCTGACACTCTTATCCCTATGGTAATGAGAATAAACTTTTAATTTAGAAAAACTCATACACAGCTGGGCTTTATGTAAATTAACTTCTCCAGAAGTTAAAATAGATACCCGGTAAGGAGTACGTCAAATTCATCCCATTAGACTTCCTCCATCCTCTCCAGTCTCTATCATCCTAAAACAGGAAGCAGCCCATTGGGCTAGACCAGTATAAACCACCTGGCAAGACTAAGTATAGGTAAGTGGCCTCAAATAAATGCAGACATTACTGAGCTGGATGACCTTACCTAGACTAATCTCAGGTCCTGCAGTGGCTGTTCTGTTACAATGATTTCACATGGACATACTATGTGACTAAAACACACTAAGATGACTTCACTATCAGAAGAATCCCACAAGTGGCAAGCAAAAGACATGAGAAATAGATGCTCCAAACGACGAGTGTTAGTTTCTAAATTATGAAAATGATTCTCACGTCTTGAGGATAAATATTACCTTCAATGTCATGAGTCCATAAAACTACTATTTTAAGAGCAATGACACTGAAAAACAAGAGGCCACAGTTTAAAAAAGAAAGAAAAAACCCCTCACACTTGGGAGGGCAAAATTTTAAATAATAAAGACTATAATAAAATGTTACAAGTAAAAATGTTACAGGAAAAAAAGCAAGCTCCAACACTTTTAGCAGTCTTCCATTAAAGGTTTTTGTAAATATGTTATTAATGGCTTAAATGAAAAATTTTAATTCTTATGGGAAATTGTTATTCATAAAACACCAATGGTCCAAGTAATCCACTGGAGAACTATTTTGGTTCCTTATACGCTAAAAGAATATTTTTTTTAAATTAACGAATTTATTTTAGGTGTAAACAAACTAGGATTTTCAATGTAGTGCACATGAAAATCATCTCCAATTCTAACAATCTAGATGCCAGATCCACCAGACTTTGTGCTAGCATGATTAGCATTTTTAGTGCAGAATCTGATCATTTAAAGGTAAAAATTTATGAGTATCCTACAGTAACAGAACTGTTTCTCAAACTCTCACTCCATGGAAAAAAGTACCCTTCACTAGTATCTCTTCTAGGTAACATGAAAGGTAGTTTAAACAAAACTGAATTAACAATTGTAAGAGTCTACAATAAAGGAGAAGGGAGTACCTCTGCAAGTTTAAAGTCATAATGTGTAAGAACTGTGACTAACTGCAGTTGAAGATTAATAAAGATAATTCACTTTCAACTCATATATTCCATTTCACAAAATAAATGCACATGTTTAAAAATGTTAATATAGGGGCTGGGGATATAGCTCAGTGGAATAAGCGCCTGCCTAGCAAGCGCAGGGTCCTGAGTTCGATCCCCAGTACCGCCAAAAAAAAAAAAAAAAAAAGTTAATATGAAGGACTACAAGATTAAATTTGAGTTCAAAGTCATTTGCTAGGTTAAAGCAAAGTATGTTTCACAAATTCTTCTAAATGTATCAATTCACTAAAAATTGTTTAAGAAAAATTAAGAAGTGGCTTTTCATCCAATTATTAAAAACTTATGACTAGGCTTATTTTGGGTAATATGACATTTGTTGTAATTTATAAACAACAAATTTAAGAGACACTTCAGTGATTCTTTTCCCTGAATTTCAAATTTTCTGAATTCCTTTCAATAAAAAAACTCTTAGGCTACATATGTGAACAGCTTAGCATTGAACTAGAATAAAAAAAAAGATTAAAAAATGCAGAGTTGGCGCCTTAAAATTTCTCAAAAATAAATGGCACATGTAAAAATAAATGGCACTTAGGTAACAGAAATGCAAAATGTTAAATTGTTTCTAGTAGAGGTGATATTATGCAAATAAGGTATCAAATATTTAGTGTACATGGGAAATACACAAAAATTTGGCTATAGAAACAGGCATGTACCTACTATACAGAATAATTTCCTCTAAAATGACTAAACTTTAAAAAAATCCAAAATATATGTATAGGTATTCTGTTAAATCAATGTTATAATATTGCTATGACTCCAAGTGTTAACAATTTGGTCCAAATGGGCACAAAATAAGCATAATGGCCTACTTTTCCTGACAAACTCACCAATCAAAAAGTAGCTTCAAATTTTAGAGCATAATGTCTTAAAAATAAAACTAATACTTTTGAGGTTTTAAGTGAGTAGAGTATGGGAGTGAGAAGTATTCAGCTCATGTATATTCACAGAATACAGGCTACAAGGAAGGCAATTCAATTTCAGAGGATAAGGAAGAGAAGATTTAAAACATGCAAACACAAAATACTTGAAACACAACTAAGAGAAATAATTAAACAAATATTTGAGTGCATACTCTAGACTGACAATGTAGATAGAACAAACTATAAAAAGTCTAAATAAACTGTCCAGAGACCGCTGAGGCCTTGGTGTTCTGATTCTCCACATAAATAGAACCCACAAAACGTTCCCCATTGTAGCAAACAGTTGATCCTGTGCTAGATTAGTCATGGTTAAAAGTTGTCCAGAATTCAAAATGATCTCAAAGACCAAAAAATTAAGACTGCTCCAAAAACCCAGAGACAGACAAAACACAAACTCAAGTGATCATGTACCAACTGGAGATTTGATGGACTACTCTGGTAAGAAGACCGTGACCGAGAAAAGAGCAGAAGCCTAATTTCTAGCTACCTGAAGGCCTTCACTCTGTATAAAATGGAGCTAGTAATCAGTTACCTCAAAGAGCTGCTGCAGGTCAACGAGAAGCCTTTTGTACAGGCACTTAGTACATCAGTGACCTAGAGCAGGTGTCCAGTCAACTTTGTCTTTCACTGACATAAGCAAACAGGCATACCTGACATGGAATAGCCAAACAAGGGGCAAATGGGAATAGGAAACAAGTTGGAAACATCCTTACTCCATGCAACAGCAGAATCCTTAAGAAGCCTGACTACTAGTTTGAAAGCTTAAAGTTAAAACTTCAGTTATACCACTTCTCTCTTTAGGAAACTTAAGAAGACTGATTTTAATTATTAAATTTAAGGTCAGAAACAGTTATCTTTTGGGCTGGGTCTCCATCAGTAGGTGGCAGCAACAATTACAAACCACCAACAGATTCTCAGCCCTGATCAACAAAATCTAAGTTTATAAGTCAATTTTTTGTAGTTTTAACAATTACGTTCCTGGTTCCTCCTTTCCTTTTTCAGTCTATTCCCTAAATGCTGGTATAACCAAACTATAAATCACAGCCTAGAACAGTGGTGGCAAACCTATGGCACAAGAGCTGCAACAGGCACATGTGCCAGCAGCCAAGCACCGGGTAATGACTGTTTTTTCCTAAACTAAAACCTCCATATTCACATTTAATTGCAATATTGGCACTTTGTGATAAACGGTTCTGGGTTACAGTTTGGGCACTCAGTCTCTAAAAGGTTTACTATCTCTGCTGTAGAACAAAACCGCCCTAATATCCACCCTAGGAAGAAACTAACCAAAGATGAAGCCTGAAAGGACTGAATGCTGGCTCCATCCCACGTTTTCCTTCCTTGGGCCCCTCCCTGCCCACCATGGTCATTTTTAAAAGCCCATACGGCTGTCCAGAAAAAGGAACACTAAAAATTCAGGTAAGAGAACTAAGAATTATCAAATGGCTCCAATTATACAAACTGATCTCATCTTCCCATTACAAGCTTTTTCTTAGCATCTGCAATCCATTTCTGAACCTCAACCACAAGTATTTTTTAAAAACTACTGCTCCCTTTCTCATCTTTCCTTGAAAGCACGGAACATACACCTGATGACAAAGCTATGTAACTCACTGGCTTTCAGAATTCATACACAACAGGTTTTCTCTCCCTGGATGTGTTCTCATTTGTTCTTGCAAAAGGTAAACACATTAATTCTAGTTCTGACAGCTTACATGCTCACACGTTAGGAAGAAATACTTTTAGCAGCATCTTTGCTGGGATTTCTAAAGTGTTTACCTTGTCCTAGGCACCATGCTATGCCTCACATCAATCCACTTTACAAATGAGATTTGTTATTAAAATTAAGTAACATATGTAAGGTCACACAGCTAATAAATAGTGACAGCCAGAATCTGAACCAAGATCTGATTCTAAAACCCATGCTCTACATTAATCTATCTACTTCTGACCCACAATTACTCCACAGACAGACCCATTTGGGTACCTTACGTATTAAACAAATGAGGCAAGGTGATTTGTGTGAGCTGCAAACTAAAAATAGGATAAAAAGAAAGAGAAATTCTTTCATTCAAATGGAAAATGCTTGTTGCAGGATAAAGAATTTAACTAATTAGAAGGGTTTAGTGAGGAGGAAGCAGAGACACTGCCTGTTCATTGCTTTCTACAGTAACTTAACCTATTTTCTCTCCCCCCAAAACTTAATGTTGCAGATCAATTCATAAATGTGTCCCAGTCTATTTTGCCATAGTAGTAGGTAATGAACTACAGAAAAGGTGAGATGTGTAACTACCCAACAAGTAAAGCAAATGAACAGGCCGAGCTCTTAACCACACCCAAATGGAAATGTTCACAAGCTTCACAATCAGCTGGGAATAGGTTCCCTCCTACACAAACACCGATTTACATATGCTAGCTGAAACCTGCTTCCCCCAAAATTTGGTTGGTGTTATACAAGCAACAGAAACTTCTACAGATGTTTTACCCATAAATCTGAGAAAAACAGACAAACTCCGAAGGCAATACACAAACTCAAAAGAGTGAACAGGGAGTCTTTCCCATTCAAAACTACAGTGAAAGTAAATGTTTCTGTATTAAATTTGACAAACTTTACTGATAAGGAAGACACTACGCTGTTATTTCATGGCATAGTCTGAAAAACAGATGCGTGTTTCAAATACATAATTACTAACCTTGAAATTGCTATTAAGCCGATCAGACAATTAAAAAGCAAAGCAAGACAGGCAGACCAAAGATGCGTACCTTGATCTCCCATTACCGACCCTGACTGATAACCCATCAGCTCAAGAAACAAAGAATGCAGCCAGCCAGGTGTGGTGACACATTCCTGTCATTTCGGCACTCAAAAAGCAGAGGCAGGAAGATCAGCAGGAGTTTGAGGCCAGCCTGGGTTACATAGTCAGTTTAAGGCCAGCCTGAACTACATATGGAGACAAGACTCCCAAAAAAAAACAAAACAAAAAAAGAAAAAAGAAAAAAAAAAAAAAAGCAAAACTACAGCCACCACTAAATGCTTCCCCACTCACTCCAAAAGGGAATGCCAGAGTTAGAAATCTTAAAAACTCAGTCATAGAACCTTCAAGACATATTTTCTCACTAATTAAGAGTGTATGAAAACAGAACACAAAGCTATAGCAACCACTGAAAGGCACTGAAAGTGAAGAAACACTGGCAGAAAGCTGTAAGATTCACCTTCACATTACTTTTCAAGTAAGGATACTCCCCAGATCACATCATACAGGAGCTAGAACTCAAATAGATATTGCAGTCTTAAAATCACCGTATAAACTGCACAATTCCTTAACAGATTCCTAAATAGTACTTACAGTGGGGAGAATCCAAGATTTCCAAGAAAAAGCCAATATAAAAGCTTGAAGGAAGTCAGCAGTGGTGGAACTAAAACAGACATTTGTGTCCAAAGAAAGCTAAAAGTTAGTATTATTTAAAACAGAAGTTAACAGTATTCAAAAGAGGACTTAAAAAAAGATTCTAAAATGTATCATCTACAATGTGCAGCACACAAAGAATTATCAGATACATTGAATCAGTTTAAACGTCTTACTGAACCATTCATTAATTAGTACATAAAAACACCTGCTCATTCTATACTTGCCTAAGTCATAATTCTGCCTTTTACAAACTGCAGACAATATCTGCAAATCACGTATCCAGTGAAGAATTAACATTCAGAATTTACAAGGAATTCTTCTAACAGTAAGATTTAAAAATAGGCAAAATACTTAAATACGTACTTCACTAAAGAAAATATATGAATAGCAGACATGTGAAATGATGTTTATCATATAACCATTAAGAAACAAATTAAAATTATTGTAAGATGCCTCTACATACCCACCAGAATCAACTTTCATGTATTTAAGGCGGCATGTACCAAAAATTTAATGAAAAAAATTCTATACTCTCAAAAAAATGGGGGATGCATTTTCCCGCACATTTTTTAATGAAGCCATTACCCTAAAACCAAAACTAGATAAAACTTAAGCCTCATAACAAACACAGAAATCCTTAACAAAATATTACCTACTCATATCCAGGAATGTATTTTTTAAAAAATGATAATACACTTTTATCCTAGGAATGTAGTATTAGTTTAACTTTTTAAAACATTAATGAATTCACATCAATAAAATTTAAAAGTATACAGTCGCCTTTTATGATGCAGTAAAAGCATATACCAAAACACCACCAATCCATAACAAACTTCAGCAAATCAGAAATAGAAACTTCCTCAATCTGCTAAAAGGAACCTACGAAGAAATGTACAACTAAAGATTATACAAAAATGCCAGAGTGGTAGAGCATGTCTATGATCCCAGCACTCTGGAGGCTGAGGCAGCTGGATTGCCGCAAGTTCAAGGCCAGTCTAGGATACATTGCAAGACCTTGTCTAAAAAAAGCAAACAAAACAAAAATATATACACAAAAGTGACCATCTAAACAGTTGATACCAAGACAGGTAAAATTTGACCAGAACATCAGTTCTTAACTATGCGATTAAACACAGTATTAACAATCCTAGCTAGTACAGTTACATAAAAAAAAAAAAAGTCATACAGAAGGTGGGGAGGATTAAGAGAAAATTAATGCTGCCTGTTATATGTAGACAAGAATAAAAAAAAAAAACCACTAGAAAAAAGTGCCTTTAGCAAAGTGGCAGATTACAAGGAAAATATACAAGAATGGCATACTTTTTCTAGATCCTACAACAAACAAATGAAAACATAAAATTTCAAGTATATCATCATCAAAAACATGAAAGTACTTAAGGATATACTTCAAACATACAAGGCCTGTATCCTGAAAATACAAAACGATTTTTTTTTTTCTCCCCATGGCAGTTTATTTGATTCCAAAGGGAAACTCAAGACCCTGGCTCACCCCATTCCATCCCATCCCACCCCACCCCACCCCACCCATCAAGGGATTCTGGCTGCAGCAGACTTGTCCTGAGGGTCACAGGCCTCTTTATCAGGGGACAAAGGAAAGCACCTGGATCGTGTCAGAGTCAGAAAGGGGCCCAGCTACTTGGCCAAGGGCCAGGGATGGGGGCCTGGGGCCATCCCCTGGGCACAAGCAGTGGGAGGGGAGAGGTATGAGGCTCTGGGAGTACAGCAGGCCTCGGGTAGGGGCAGGTGGCTCACGACGGAGGGGTTCAGTAGCTGTGACTACCAGACCTGTCCAGCTCACTGTGCTGCTCCTTCTGCAGCTGTCACCACTTGCTCCCCATCCGGGTCTCCACGGCCCTGGTAAGAACCATCTTCCAGCTGTGGCTATCTTGGGACTGCTCCACCCTGAGCACAGCTGTCTTCACACTTAAGGAGGCAAAGGAGTGGACGGGCACCAAGATGCGGCTCTCCTCACCCTCCAGCAGCTTCCGGTAGGTGGCAATCTCGATGTCCTAAGCCATCTTGACATTAAGAAGCTCCCGGTACCCCCCCCCCCCCCCCCCCCCC
>PVLD010004155.1:50751-110285 GCA_004027595.1 Dinomys branickii | reverse complement strand
GCTCAGCCTGGCGCAGGGCCTCATGGTTCCAGCTGGCAACACTGGAGAGGTCCGCGTACTCGGACTTGTACCACTACTCGGCCTCCTACAGGTTCTTGGCCGCGATGTTCTCACACTGCACGCGAATATCCCTCAGTGCCACGGTCAGCTTGGACTTCACAGTGGCCTCGACCTCCAGGTGCTGCACCTGCTGACTCTCCACACTCACCTCTAGGTCTTTAAGCTCCTCCTCATGCAGTTTCTGGAGGAACTCAACCTCATCCTGCAGGGACTCAATCTTACGCTCTAGTTCCAGATGGGACAGGGTGGCAACGTCCACATCCCTGCGGAAGAACACAAGGTTGTGCTCTGCGTCCTCCCGCTTGCGCATTTCCTCCTCCAGCCTCTGCTTGAGCACCACCAGGTCCTCTGCCAGCCCCTCGCGCTCCACCTGCACCCAGTCGTGCTCCCCGCCCAGCAGTTCCAGCTGGTACCGCAGCTCTCGCAGGTCCTGCTGGCATTGCTGGTCCACACGCCTGGCTCAGCTCACAGTGCAGGGCTGCATTTTGCTGCTCCAGGAAGCGCCCCTTCTCAATGAAGTTGGTAAAGGTGTCGTTGAGCTCCTATAGCTCTTGCTTCTCATTGCTGCACGTGGCCAGAGCTCCTGGTTGAGGGCCTCCGCCATGGAGAAGTCGAAGCGCTCAGAAGGCAGGCGCAGGGCCCCTGCCCAAGGGGCACGAAAGCTGCCCAGGAGCACGGAGGAGCTCAGGGACACCAAGCCCAGCAGGCGGCTGCTGGAGAAGCTGAGCTGGAAGAGTAGAAGAAAGCCCCGGGGAGGGCGGTGGCCCAAAGGTACGGAGGGACAAGGTGGCGCTCACGCTGGCCCAGAGGCCCGATGGGTGGTGGCTCCTGTTGGCGGAGGACCGTAGTAGGAACTGGAAGGCTGGGCCACAGCACAAAGCCAAAACTTGCTTTAAAAAATAAAGATCTGTACAAATTTGCAAAAGGTACAGTAGGCATGCTTCACCAAGTAGTACTTTCTGACCTTTAAAAAACCAATCTGCGAAGACCAAACTATTTCCCCAAATACCAACTTAACTGTTTTAAGTTAGACTATATATGGAATTCCACAAAAACCCAGTGTATACCCTAAGTTCTTTAGTTGTTCTGGTTCATTTGGAGGAATTTTCATGATAAAGAAAAAAACTTCTAAAAGTGATACAGTGGAATTCATCTGACAAAACCAAGACATCTCTTTTATACCCTGGCGCTCTTTAAAATACCAAAGTTATACAGTCATGCTGTTTGTTGCTGGAATGTACTGGTGATCTTGTCATTATGAACACCAAGGAGTTCGCTTACTCAAACTACACTGAATGGCTTACTACACACCAAGGCTACATGGTAGAGCCATCACTGCATATGTGGTTGCTCAGTGACCTCAACTGTATGCAGGGCACAAATCGCAATCAATTTTGCCAGAAGTTACAATTATTTCATAGGCCCTTCCCAAAAATTCATTACTTCATTTGCTACTAAAAATTAAAAAGTCCAAACCTATTAAACAACTACTAAATCCATAAAAATAGCCACAACAGAGTATGAGTTTCAAATCCTGATGTATTTCTACAAAGGGTGAGGTTCTGGCCATCATTCATTCGAGAATATGTTCAGGCTAACAGAAATGTATAATGCAACTTGTGTGGTGGCTAGAACACATAGAAGGCAGAGACAGGATTTCCAATTTCAGTTCCCCAGCGTCTTGGTAGTCTCTATGAAAAACATCAAAGCTTCCTTTATCTTGAAAAATATAGCACAGCTTTTCCAACATCTTCTCATCATATTCATTCACCTGAGAAAGATTTTAAGAACCACCTTAAACTCACAGTATTTTGAGAGCAAGTAATGACAAACAGGCTCGGACCACAAATGACCAATTTTAGGCTGTTCTTGTGTCTTCTAAAACAAAATTATTTTTAAGGGTCTTTGTTGTCATTCCTTCACATTATTCTGAGATAAAAAAATGAAAAAAGAAATTTTTAATATATAAATTTTAGTCCTTTAGGATATTAAAAATAAAGTATTTAAAATAATGTCCTCCTCCCAGCCCAGCTTCAGTCAACACTTAAATCACTAACTAGACAAAAACAGAAATGCACACTGACTACATTTGCTGGATCTAATGGATAACAGGCTGGACAGCATAACCCAGATCCCCAAAGATTACAAGCTAAAACATCAACTCTGAAACTGTTGGTTCATTTGTTCGTTCGTTCTTTCGTTTGTTCGTTCGTTCGTTCATTCATTCATTCATTCATCCATCCATCCATTTACCAAAGTTTAGTAAGCAGCTACAGCTGGGCATGTTGTATTAGATACTATAGAAAGAGTAAAAACACACCCCTTGCCCTCCAAGAAAAGTGATACAATAATCCTTAGTTGTCCAGATAGAGGAAGACAAAAAAAGTCATTAGTTTTACCTGAGGAAGAAGGGTGGTCAGAAAAGACCTTAAAGAAGGGGCAACGCTTGAACTGAATCTTCAGAAGGGGCGGGGGGGGGAGTCAAGGACGAGAGTGGAGTCGTTCCAGACAGATAAAACTATGTATTTATACATAAGCATAACTCCTAGCTATTTAGGGGAATAGCTGTTGCTAGTATAGTAAGGCCACAGCAGGGTATTATGTGCATGTTGCAAAAGGAAGAGTAGACAAAAATCAAATCATTCAAATATTTATAAGGTGCCTCTCCTATGTATCCAATATTGTAACTAAATGTATTGGTGGTTTACATTTAGTATCATCTGTATCAAGTAAAGGTACAAAAAATGCAGTATTAACAATAATACTTGTAAAACATACCCTATAAATTCAAATGAAAACAGCATAAAAATGGCAGCCAAATTGTTGGTATACATTAATACATTAATACATGTATGACAGACACTGTGTGTGTGTGTGTGTGTGTGTGTGTGTGTGTGTGTAGTTAAAAGTAAGTTACAGATGTGACACATCCAAAGCAGAGAAAGTAACAGGTGACACCAAACCACTATTTACTCAGCAGATCTACAATATAACGGTCCATCCTGGCAACTTCACTAAGATACGCACGTATAAATTGGGAACAAAGAGAAACAGATGGCTAAAGAAAACTGTGTTGTACAGGTACAGCTGATAAAACTACAAAAGAAGAAAAGATTCAAGTACCTTTAAGCTTTGAAATTTATCAAGCAAGTGTTTAAAAGCTTGTTTATGGTGCTCCAGAAGTTTGACTCCAATCATTGCTGTCATCAGAAAAAGGAATTATGCACCTACTATGCTGAGTAAGTAGTTGGGCACAGCTGAGTGCAGTTGGGCTGTAACCCCAGCACTCTGGGAGGCTGAGGCTGGAAGAGTGTCAAATTTTCAAGCCCAGCCAGAGAAGCCTAGTGAGACTCTTATCGCAAAATTTAAAAAATAAAGAGGGCAGGGGAAGTAGTAGCTCAGGAAAGGCCAATCTCCAGGATTACCAGGGAGAAAGTAGGGAGATAATAAATTCTTCAAAGGATTGAAAAATTACTAAAATACAAAAAAAAAAAATTGCTAAAATACAAAAACTTTCAAAAAATTTGGTTTACTATACAATAGAATATAGATCAAGAAGCAGACATACAGCAAAGTTAAGAAGTAACAAATGACTAAAAATCAGCAGAGATCATTACAAGTAAATGTAGGAGAAAACTATACAACTTTAGCATTTCTGGTTTTCTCATTTATCTATCTGTAAGCTAATAAAAGAAAGGATGAGTATACAACTGAAAATTCTGAACATACACTAACTTTACTGTTAGGGAGATCTTCATATAAATTTGTTAAGAGCCCTGACTCTCACTACATTACATATTGCTGCATAATCTTGACAGGCCAGCTGTAACCTTAAGCGTTGGCCTTCTCTTCTGTGAAAATAACTCTTTAAAAGAACCCACCAGTTTTAACTTCCCCTTTGAAATTAATTCCTTAAAACTGAACATTGCCCAGAAATCTGAAATTACCTAGAATTGGCTATGAAAAAATGGCAAATATATACTGATCTGGAAGGTTTATTATATGCAGGTTCTACTAAGCATCAAAGACTCTAGTTAAGTGGGTATTACTCCTATTCTTTAAAATAAAAATTAAAAAAAAAAAAACAAACTATGGACACCAAGACTCAAAGAACTTCTCTGTGGATACCCTATTCAAAAATGGTCAATTCTGGAGTCAATTTGACTCCCAAGTTTTCTCTCATTTAATTCTGTACTGCACTAACCTCCCAAAATCTGTAACTGGACTCCTAACGCTTATTTAAAACACTACTGGTGCACACACACGCACAGGCATAGGCACACAAAGGCAAAGCCAGGCACATGTCTGAAAATGAGTTACCAGGCAGACCACACTGAACAGAAAGGGGCACCCGCTACCCTATACCAGACTTTAATCCTCTGGTTGCCAGACCTTAAGGACTATGTGGAAAGGTAAAAGGAAAGGAGATAAAGGGAAGGGGAAGGGGAAGGGGAAGGGGAAGGGGAAGAGGGAGGGGATGCAGAAGGGAAAGGGCAAGGGCAATCTCTTGGGAGATCCAAGGGTAGCCAGAGCAAAAAATGAGAACAAGGGCTTCGGACAGTATTTCAGAATTTTAACAATCATTATGGTCTCATCGTTACATAGTAGCTGGACCTGATACATATATCATGCCTTAAAAGGTTAAGGATAAAATTAGAAGAATCTAGCTTCCACATTACAACCAAGGCACATTAACTACTCATGACCCAGTGACTCCCAGCACTGCTGTAAGTGATACTACCTATGCGAGGTGAAGAAGGAGGGGACCAAAAAAAAAAAAAGCTTCTCCAGAGGCTGCTTTCTCCCAAAGACGATTCTTATACACCTAGAACTCACTGCCTTTGATGTAGCCAGTCTAGCTCAAGTGCACCAGTCTCCTTTTTGCACTTTTCAGAAACAGAGAGTAGCAGGAAAGGAAAGCAAAGAAAGTAGGCTGAGAGGAAAGCAGCAAACAGAACGATTCAGGACACTACAGATCGCCAAAAGAAACTGCCTGGCATTTTTCCAAACTACCATCTTGTGCAATTTAGTCTTGGCTACAACTTAACCTATTGATATCAAAACAGTGTGAGTCCTTAAGACCCAGAATGAAACATTATAGCGACTGAAATCATGCAAACTTATTAGAACCGGATATTCAGGGAGTCTGAGGGTCAAGCCTCAATCCTTTATAGGCTCAATGTATGAACCATATCCTTTCTCATTTTTAAAAGCAGTGCTCAACTTATTCATTAAATTTCAGAAATGTTTATCCCTTACTTGTTCGAACTTTCTTCATTTCATTCTCTTCTCTTTTGACAACTTCAATTACGTGTAAATTATAAACAATTTTTTCACTTTTAAGTTCTGTCTTTTTTTGAAGTTATTTTTGCTTTAATTTCATTTCTGTCTGCTCTTCTGATTAGGTCATTCTTATCTGTAAATTCAATAGTTTTTTTCTGTCATCTCTGTTCCACTGTTAATCTTATCCTGTAAAATCTGGTTAGGCTTTCCTTTTCTAATCATTTCTATTTCTCTGCTGTGATTCTATAGCTTCTCTTTACAAAAGATCTCCTAGGATGTAAGTGAACATACTAATAATAGTTGCTTTAAAGTTCTTATCTAGTAAACCTAACATCTAGATCACCCTCATAAGTCCACTGACTAGTTCTGCTCTTCAAAATACATCACATTTTCCTGTTTCTTCATCTTTTCAGTAATTTTATACTATATCATAGATTTTTGTGGCAACTCTTGGTTTTTCTACTTTTCCACAGAAACTTCTTGCTTTTATTTTATCAAGCAGTTAACTTAAATTTTTTTGTCTCTTGAAAGGATTTCAGTCCCCAGTTTAAGCGTGTTCCCATCTTAAGGTGTCCCCATGTAAGTTTGGGGACAAACTTTCCATACAGAACTTGGAGTGTACCCTGTATGAGCTCTCTCCTTCCTGGGCTTCTTTCATGCTGCCAATGGCTCAGAATGTCCTGACCTGTCTTCTGTGATTGTGGCCATAAACACTGTACATTTTCTATAGACTTTCAGCTGTCCCACATAAGGCAGACAGGGTCTGCCATCCAGCAAGAAGCCACAGAAAACAAGGAATCTGCCCAGTGATGGCTCACTCACCTTCTAAATAATTGATGGCTCTTGAGAATTACTGCTGCTTATCTTCCAGCACCTTCATGTTATTTTTTTTATATCTACCCAGAATTTATAGTGGTAAATTAACAGGATAAGTGAATCTGACATTCACACCAGATTTACAATGGAATGTACTTAAACAGAGATAAAATCTGTTTTTATTTCATTTATTGAAATTACAAAAGAAAAAAGAAGAAAGTACCAAAATAAAATTTCTGTTTGGATTTCTTTACTGGAAAGGAAAAGCACTTCCTAAAAAGCTGAAGATATACAACAAGCTCCTAACATCTTAAATATACTGTACAAACTTTTCTCCAACACAACTCAAGACACAGTATTACTCTAGATTGCCATGGGCAAACATACTGGAAACAACAAAAATCAACAGGAAAAGAACCACCATAGTTAAAAGAAAACAGAAGCAAAATAAGTACTTTGGTGGAGTTATATGTGCCAAAGACTGTCAACATTTGTAAAGGCATAAACATCACTATATTAGCTAATTTCTTTTTGTGTGTGTGGTGCTGGAGATTGAACCTAGGGCCTTGCACATACTAGTCAAGTGCTCTACTACTAAGCTACATCCTCAGCCCTGCTAATTCCCAAATTCAAACTTTTGAATGTTTGTCCTAGCACTGTGCTAGACGAAAATATACTGCCCCTGTCTCTGCAAAACTTAAAATCTAGTGAACAAAAGAAAGGACATACCGCACAATGATGGATTAAGACACAATGGAAGTCTATTCATTTTCTGTTGCCATCATAACAAACTACCCCAAATTTAATGGCTTAAAACAAAACCAAAACCTTTTTACAGGTCTTTAGAAGTCTGACACAGACCTTATTGGGCTACATTCCCTTCTGGAGTTTCTATGGGAAAAGCTATTCCCCTGCCACATCATCCCCTTCCTGAGAGCACCTGCATTTCTTGGCTTTGACCCCCTTCTCCATCTCCAAAGCCAGCAAAGTCAAACACTGACACTGTCACTGACACTTCAAGCCTCCAACACACACACACACACACACACACACACACACACACACACACGTTCTCGGCTTTTAAAACCTCATGTGATTATGCCGGCCACCTGGATAATCTAAAATAATCTTTGCATGTCAAGGTCCTTAAACTTATCTTCAGAGTCCTTTTTACCATGTTTGGTAAAATATTCAGTGGTCTCAAGGATTAGAATGTGAATGTCTGGGAGGAAGGAGAGGTCATTATTTTGTCTACCCTGAGAAGCACTATGAAAAGCTCAATGAACATGAACAAGTAAGGTATTTCTAGCCAGCATGTGAGCAGCAGAATTCACAAACAGCATCACACAAGTGAACATCAGCTATATCTTATAAGAACTTACTACAATGAGTGACGTGGAGTACTGTGGTAGGGGGCACACTAGATCCTGTTTAGGCAGAAAAAACTAACATGTGCAAATGTTATGCACATAAAATGTTGAGAAAACTACTAGAAGTCTGGGAGCAAAAGCTTGGTTCACTGTATGACAGAAGCAGGGGATAGAAGCAAAATTTTTCTTAAAAATAGGGTCTGGTAAGGAACTTAGATTTTATTGTAGATGCAATGGGAAATTATTAAAACTCTGTAAAATCAGGTATGTTGGCACATGCCTATAATCCCAGTACTCAGGAGGCTGAGGCAGGGGGAGGCTGTGAGTTCGAGGCCATCCTGGGCTACATAGCAAGAGCGGGTCTTCAAAAAAAAAAAAAAAAGAAAACCTCTGTTAACATTTACAGAACAATGACATGTATAACTAAGAAGGCAATTTTCTATCCACTATGTGAATAGACTCTAAAATGTAAATCTGTAAATACAAAGTTAGCAGGCTATTGCAACTGTCTAACAAATTATAAAAGACAATAAGCTTAAATATGGCTAATAGAAATTAGAATAGAGAGGAAGAAACAAATTTAAGAAACATTTGAAAGGAAGTTTAGCTAGAATATACTGCGTTGATACACTCAACATGAAGTCTATGTAGTCCACAAAGACCCTGACTACAAAGGTAAATGACACCATTAGGAAAAAAAAAAAAAAAAAAGCTGAGCTACAGTTTCAAGGGAATATACCGAGTTGAATTCCAACTATGCTACTTTAGAAGCACCCCTGATAGACTCAGACTAATGGACAAGCCAAGCTGAGTAGCACATACCTATGATCACGGCTATTTAGAGGCTAAGGAAAGAGTATTCCAACTGAAGGCCAGCCTGGGCAATTAGCAAAACCCAAAGTTTTAAAATTAAAAAGAGCCGGAGATGTTGCTTACTGATGGAGTGCTTGCCTAGCAAGTGTGAGGCCCTGGGTTCAATGCCCAGTACTGCCAAATACAAAAACACTGAAAAAACACAAAAACGAACAAGGGTAGCAGTTCTTGACAATGGCCACCAGAGAGATACACACATGGGCCTGAAGTTCACAGAGCTAGAAATAACAATTCTAACATTCTTATGGAATCGGGGGGTGAGGGAGGCAGATCAATTCTCAACAAAACAGCAAAACTGTAAGCACTGCAATACCAAATTTTAAATTGTACTACAGAGCTACAGTAACAAAAAAAAACATGGTACTGACACAAAAAAGACATGTTTCTAATGAAATGGAAGAGAAGACACAGAAACAGCACCACATACTACAGTCAACTGATTTTTTTATGAGAGGCCAAAAAGTACGTGCTGGGAAAACTGGCTTTCTACTGGCTGAGTATTGAAACTTGACTCCTATTTCTCATTCTGCATTAAAATCACATCAAAAGGAATCAAAGATCTAAATATATATATAAATAAAACCCTCTGAAGTTGCTTAAAGATAATACAGGGGAAACACATGAAGCCACAGGCACAAAAACTTCCTGAACAGGACTCCAATAGCACAGGAAATAATAGTAAGATACAGTGAATAAGACGCCATCAAATTGAAAAGCTTCTGAACACTAAAGGAAATAACAGGTGAAGAGACAACCTACAGAATGGGAGAAAATATTTACTAGCTACTGTTCTGACACCGGGTTAATATCTAGAATGTAAAAATGAACTAAAAACATTAACTCCCCCTAAAAAATGACCCAATCAAAAAGGGGCTAATGAATAGGCAAATAAGTGCAAATTGTCAACAACTATATGGAAAAATGCTCAACATCTTGGGCAAATCAAAGTAATTCGGAAAGCCAGGCATGGTGACACGTTTGTTAATCTCAGTACTGGGGAGACTGAGGCAGGAAGATTACCCCAAGCTGAAGGCCAGCATGAGCTACATAGTAATCTCAAGACCAGACTGGACTACATAGTGAGACTCTGACTTTAAGAAAAAAAGAAAACACACCTCAGAGTCCATCTTCCTCCATCACTCAACAAATAATGAATCCTGCCAAGGAGAGGCAGGGACTCCCTTCTACACTGTTAGTGAAAATGTCAAATAGTACAACCACTGTGGAAATCAGTATGAAGATTCCTCAAAAAACTAAAATTAGAAATAACCTTTGACCCAGTTATAGCTTTCTTGGGTAAATTCCCAGAAGAATTAAAGACATCATGTTACAGTAACATATGCATATTCATATTTATAGCAATGAAGTTCACAACAGTTAAGATCTGGAAATAGCCCAGATGCTCACCAACAGATGAATTTTAAAAATATGGGTTACTGGGCCAGGGATGTAGCACAGCAGCACAGCGCCTGCCTGTTAAGTATGGGGCTGTAAATTCAACTGCCAGCACCAGAAGGGGGGAGAGGCGGTTACTCAACCATCAAGAAGAATAAAATCATGTCACTGAAGGCCATCATGCTAAGCAAAATAACACATATTCAGGTAAACACAGCATGTTTTCACTTGTATCAGAAACCTAAAATACAAATAAATGAATAAAGGCAAGATTAAAAGAAACTGAGAGATAGGGAAAGCAGCCAGGGAGAGGGGGAAAGATAAGGTAAGAGGAGTAAAGATTGAAAATGGTCAAGATGTAGTATGTATCTACCAGTTCCACAAACGGAACACTATGCTGCATTACAAATATGCATAAATACAAAAAACTGTATGAGAAATTAATGCCATGTGCTTATAATAAATGTAAAATGATAAAAACTGAACTACAAAAAGTAGGCATTCCTCACATACAGTGCTGAAAAATAAAGGGAACAGATGCAAATGTAAATTGTGATTACACCCAAAGTGTCCATCATTTTTTACTTTTCTAATTCAAACTATAAAATTTCCACAGTAAGTTCTACACAGTGCCTTATTTTCATAAAAAGCATGTATTACAAAACTATCAGGCAGGCTAGATGTGGTGGTGCACACCTGTAACCCCGGCACTCAGGAAGCTGAAGCCAATGGATTGCTACAAGTTCAAGTGAGTCTAAGGCCAGCCTGAAATGCATAGTGAAACTGTCTCAAATGACAAAAAAGGAAGGTGGGAAAAAAAACAGGAAAAATGAGATACCTATTTTTAAGTGATACTGGAAAGTTTAAAGAATTTTCTTTAAAGCTGATTAAAACTGTTTCATGCTTCACCTCTTGATGGGGTTTATACACATAGGAAATTTATTACAGGTAAAATTAGAAATATAAATATTCATTTATATACTAGAAATAAGTCAATAAAAATGACTATGAATTTAAATGGGCCATTATTTCTTTGGAATAACTATTATCTGATGTATACGGGCCTAAAAGGCAATTTCATTAATAAGAGATAAACAAAAATGAACGAGAGGCTGTTTTGAAATTAGTCTTCTCTAACACTGTGAAATTTACTTATTTTTTAAATCTATTCTTTAATATCACCTTTTGAGACCTACTTTTATGAGCCAAATATTCCAATCTCTACTCATAAAGCTTTGGCTTAGAAAGGTCAACTACAACATGTTTTACAATTTAGTAATGCAGCTGGGCATGGTGGTGCATGTCCATAATCCTAACATTGGGAGACTGAGGCAGGAAGACTGCTTTGATTGAGTTCAAGACCAGGCTGCCCTACAAAGCAAGAACCTGTTTCAAAAGAAGAAAAGAAAATTTTTTTAGTAATGCAGTCAAAACTAAAAGTCATCCTCCACCAAGGGCTGTAGTTATATAAAAGACAGACATGACAAGTGAAAGAGCCTAAAGTAAAGAGAAATCATTTGGTTTGTTACCATGCAAGGGAAGCCTGCAAGGGGCCCAAGGGGAGAATAATGCACAGATTCCCCCATGGGGTCTTGTGCCACAACTACCATGGTGCTGTCAGAGCTGCACTGCACACTGCTGCGTCAGATGGGCCATGGCTTACCCAAAGAAAGGCACAGAGGGTTTTCCTTTCCACAAAGTTTCCAGTGGCTTCCTCTACCCTTAGTTTTTATAGGGCTGCAACACAACAGGCCCTCAGCAGTGAGAAAATTTACTCCCTTCAGTGTCAAAGAGACTTAGATTGAAGTTGTAGACATCTTACTATTTTCTACAAGTTACTTTTAAAGACAGATACAAAGGCAGGGCGTGGTGGCGGATGCCTATAATCCCAGCACTGGAGGCTGAGGCAAGAGGATAGTTGAGTTCAAGACCAGCCTGTGCTATAAAGTGAGCTCAAGGCCAGCCTGAACTACATAAGTGAGACCCTGCCTCAAAAAGACCAAAAAAAAATAAAATAAAATAAAAAAGTCGGATACAAAATAAACAATTTCTCTGAGATCTGGGGCAACTCACTCTATCCCTGTCTAGGCTCCAGATTCTTCATCATTAAAGTGTTAGGAAGAATAATCAAGAAAATATAACTAGAATGCCTGGTTACAGCCAAGGTCTGACACAGTAAATTACAGCTTTTATGTGAGCACTGAACAGACTGAGGAATATCTCCCCAGACCCATGACTTCATGGGACTTTAGGGAAAATTCCTAAGAGCTCACAGGCAATTTCTTCACATTACCTAACTAGACTCATGGAGGAGCAGAAAACTGCTGACCACGATCAACAAGAAAACAGAGCAGAAGCCAGGCATGGTGGCACGTACCTGTAATCACAGCACTGGGGAGGCTGAGGCCAAGGGAACTGCTGCAAATTTGAGGCCAGCCTGGGCTGCATAATGAGTTCAAGACCAGCATAAACTCTAGAGTGAGACTTTGTCTCAAACAAAAACAAAATAGAGAAGAGAGGAGAACGGAGCAGTCTGACAGGCTCTGAGGGCCTTTATTACTTGGCCTTCATTATTTGGATTTTGATACAGGTCAGGATATTCAAGGCTATACCTTACTACCAGTCATCTTCAATCCAAAGCAGAAAAGTCTGTTTCACTATAATGGTCCAAGTAACTAAACAAACACCTGTGACTGTGCTTAAAAGAAGAATGAACATAGGAAAGTTTAAAGCAGAAAGTTAGGGTGATTCCTAACTCCAAAAATGAGCTAAATCTTGTGGAAATGCCACGAACTACAGAAAATGCTTTTCTATTTTTCTAATTATGTTTAAGGCAAAACAAAAGCACAAGACCTAAGATCAAGTGCTACGGGTGCTGATATACAAAAGGAAGTAGTAAAAGACACATTGCCATGAATCCCCTCAAAAAATACTCCCCTTTAATTCGAACACGCTTATCCTATTCTGCTTGCTACCTTCTGAAGCAGTTCTGGAAGTCCTCTTTCATATCTTTACAAGATGTGATCCAAAACATAGTGAGGCTGGGTGTGGTGGTGCATGCCTCTTACCCCAGCACTCAGGAGGTTAAGGCAGGAGGAGCACTTCAAGTTTTACATGAGCCTGGGCTGCACAATGAGTTCAAAGCCGACCTGAACTACCTGTCTTTAAAAAAAAAAGAAAAGAAACAAAAAACAGTCAAAGCTGCTGCCAGGTGCCATCCAACAGAAAGGCGGGCTCGTGAAAACACGGCTGTCTCTATATACTTTATGCACTGAATCTGGCATTGTGCAATTTCTGGATCTTCCTTAAAACCAAAATGACCGTGAAAAGTTAACATTTTTCATCAATTCAGGACATGGAGGCAGCCATGATGTTGTAATTTAAAACATGAAAGACGACTTTCAAAACTTCCTCAGAAAGTGGCAAAACTAATGGAACAAGGATGTTTGTAAAATGGGGGGGGCGTATTTTGAAGGGGACTCAGGGCAGTGTGTCTTTTACTCTTAAACATTGTATTTTTCAATTGAACCTTGTACAAAAGGAGCTCTTAGGGCTGGAAATGTAGCTCAGGGGTAGAGTGCTTGCCTAGCATGCACAAGGCCCTGAGTTCAATCCCCAGAATACAAATAAATATATATATATATATATATATATATATATATATATATATATATATATACACACACACAAAAAAAAAGAGCTCTTTATCGTAGTTCCTCATTTTATACTAACAAAGAATGAAATTTAGGCTACGTATTGCAGAATAAATAAGAGCAAAGAAACAATAGTCAACTATACAGAAACACTAGCTTACAGTTGTTTGTCCAACAGAAAAGAGTCATCTGCTGAGTCCTACAGGTCATTTAACAATAAAAGAGATAGAAGATCAGAGGGGCAACTGTAGTTTATGGTAAGAAACCAAATTCTACCATCTGTGACCTACTTAGTTTTATTTCAATGTCAGGCGCAAACTGTTATTAAAAGGGATAGTTGGTAGGTCTTAGAAACCAAAGAAATAATCTAAAAGCCCAGCAGATCATCTATAAATAAAACATCAGATTTCTAATAAATTTATTCATCCAAGGGTTTGAGAACAGAGATAAAGAAAAACCAAAGCACTGTATCTCAATTTCAGCATAACACCCGCCTAAATCAAATCCATGATATGTATTTGATCAACTGAAGAAATGTGAGTTAAGATGACCTTGTGGCTTCAGATACAAGCAAAGCAAGACTAAAATTCCCCCTACTCCAGCCATGCTTTTTGTTCATGCTTCTAGGACACAGCATGTATCTCTAGGTTAAAGACTGGTGCTTTTGTAGGAAATAAGGAAAGCATACTGGGAGAGAAAAGAGTGTGCCTCAAAAACCACTTGGCATCCTCAACCCTGTATGGATACATAAGCAAAAAAATTAGTAATTAATGAGTATCTACAAAAAACAAGAACTTCTGTAAAGGCAACAGTAACTCTCATTTTACTTCTATCCAGTTTTTATGAACACAGTTACCAAGGACTCTGAAAATAAAAGTTTAATAATTCATATTTAAAACTTATTCTCTCAAAATCTTTCCCTTTGTTACTAGAAATTGTGTTACTTTTTCAATGCTGGAACGAAACTGACCTCTCCTCCTTTAAGTTATTTGTGTCAGATATTTTGTTCCAGCAATGAAAAGTTATTAAACTCCAAATATACCAAATTACTACTTAATGGGCTTTTAGAACAGCTCCAGAGTTTATGATGATAATTGCTAATAACTACATCTTGCACTTACCACATAACAGGTTCTATGAAAAAGACTTCATAGTAAGAAAGCATTTTAATCCTCCAGTGAAAAGAAAGGTTATTTCTAACATACAAAACTGCAATGGAGCAACAGAAAAGTCAAACACAACATCCAAGATGACACTACTTAGCAGGTGGCTAAGAACAAGCAGAGAAAGGTTTAGAATCCAGAAATTCTGGCCCTAGATGTTATCCTTTTAGTCATCATGCCACAGTAAGTACAATAAAACCCAGGTATTTATACTGTCTTCAAGGGCACACTGTTTGTTTATATACTATGATATAATATTTAATGATATCATAAAACCTACAGATATTAAATTCAAGCTCTCAGCAGACCTACAGCTTTAGGAAGAGCTGGGCGAAATGGAGAAGTGAAAAGGGCACGTGTACTCACCATGAGGTACTTCAGCTCGCCCTCTCATCTAAGAATACTGTCTCATCCCAGTCCTTCAGTTTTAATTATTACTTGTAGGTAGATTGTTCTCGATACTGACTCTCTAGCCCTAACTTATTTCACAAGCCCCATACCCTAAACTGTAAATGAACTACTAGACATCCTAGTTCCTGTGAATGTTATGCAACAAATCCATCTTCTAAACCCTTATTCATTGTCCTTTTATGTGTTAATGGTCTCACCTCAAGCACTTAGGCAAATATTTCCTTCTGCTTCACTTTATAGTCCATTTTATCGCAACAAATCCAACTTATTCAACAAATCCATCCCCACTGCCCAAGTCCTCGCCTACCTGGGCACTAGTATCCCTGGGTTCCTCCCTACGAGTTTATCCATTCTCCACAATATCACAAGACTCAACTCCACCCCGATTTGGGTGTGACTCTTAATTGATCAAATCTTCTCAAGGAACCCCCGCCTTCTTCATCATAAGGACAAAGCCTCTAACTCCAAATTAATGACTGTATTTTTATTCCTGTTGACACCATTCTAGTAATACCACTAGCAGCTTTGGTAGTTCAACAACTAGGTCAAAACAAACAGAAACTACAGGTATAGTACCACTAGAATGCAACAAATATGAATAATCCTGCTTTAATTATTATAATTGTAAGGGGACTTTTTTGATAGGTGATACCTTCCCCCCAAAACAGTCTAAATACTACTATAATAACAAAGGCAAAGTCACAGTGCTACAGAAGCCTAAAGGAAAATGTAATTACTAAATGAATGCTCATCAGTGAACTCTGCCACATTAATTTCCATAAAATGACAGGAAGGTCAGAAAATACAATTAAATGACATTTCAGGAAATAAAATATCCTAAGTAACTAAATTTCCTGGTTAAATTACTTCACCATCAATGATTACTAAAAACTTGAAGACACACCAGCTCACTTTTCTGTCTCTAAAATTAGAATACATCAGTGAGTTTTCTCTGAGCCAACTCTCAGGGATGCACCCTAGTCTACAGTGCTCACTGAGAACTCTGGAAACACAGGATTAGAGACAAAACCCATTGCAGTAACTGCTCCTTGCTTTCTCTGGTATTGGAGGGCCCTCCACAAACTGTTCGAATGAATGCTCATTAGAGCTACGTAGCATCTTCTAACAAACATCAATAACCCTAAGGAGGTTCGTTCCAAAGAACTGATCTCATCTGATAATGTCCCAGCACTTATCGGAGTGAAAGATAAGGGCTTTCTGGTTGAGTAAGAAGAGGGTGGGGTGAGAGAAGTGAACAGCTTCTTTCAAGTATCACATACTTAGAAAGAAAAAACATTCAATGGAAAAACAATAATGCATGACCCCATACATAATGCACGACCCCATACAATATTTTCCACCTTAATTTACATAGCTATAAAACAGATTGCAAAGCTATTGTGATGACTGTACCACAAGAAGAGTTACCTCCTACAGCAACAGAACACGAGACAGCAAAGCAGCCAGGAAAGGAAGGACGTCTCCAGGAAGTCAAAGGTTTAAAACGCAAAGCTGAAAGCTACACAGTCGTTCTCCAGAATATGCTGCTGCGGCCCTCGCACTAACCTCACTGAATTTTAACTGAACTATTGATTCCATTTCCCTGAAGCCCCCATGGACAGATCTTCTGAAAATAATTACAGTTGACTCTGCAGTCCTCCTAGGAATCCCAAAAGGATTATATTTTATTTGTTGCATTTCCTCTGATCATTAAAGCTTGCTTCCAGTCTTTCTGAACATGTGAAAACCAAAACTAACAAGCAATGCAAAGTAATGATCTTACTCTAACACTGCTTGTTCCTGTGTGGATTCCTTCTACAACCAAGTCAAAGCTTCACTGGCCCTAGAATAGTCTTGGCATTTTGTTTTGTTTTGTTTTGTTTTGGTGAATAGCAGAAATCGACTCAGGACTCACACAGGCACTGAGCCGCTGAGCTATTTAGTGCCCCAACACTGGCACTAAAATAAAAGGTAAAAATATATCACTTTTGATTTCCTTTAGGATTTCATTTCCATATCTCATGAACCATCTTAGTTTATTTCATCAAGATTCACTGGCTCAAACGTGTTAAGATCACCATCAGAAGTTGTCACCTATAGCTACTTTCTGTTGTGTTTGTTGGAATGAGCCTGACACATCAATAAAGTGTTCCACTCAAGCCTGAGTTCTGAAGTTCAGCCCATGTATAACATCTATCAGGGTGTTTGTATAAATGTTACAAAAAGTTAAGTGGAAAGCCCTAAACCACTAAATAAAATACTTTAGTGATTAACAGAGTGAGTTAATACTAACTGTTCAGTGTCCAAACATCCCATCACCCTTTGTACTCATTACAGCCCCCAAAGCTTTAGCCTGAGTCACCAAGAAAAACTTCTACCAACAAATGTCAATCAAGGGGAAAACCCTAGATTTTGTACAAACATTATCAATCGCCTGTCTGTTTCAAAGAACACTGACAACAAAATAAGAAACAGATTACAACAAATTGTGCTGTTTGATTAAGTGAGGGTGTCAATGGAAGGGGCTGGCTGTCTTGAGTCTATATATACCTCCTAAAAGGAGAAATCAATGAAGCTCCAGAATTATAAAATCAAGTTCTTTGTGTCTTCCCCCTACAAAAAAATACACTACAATTGATGGTTCTTACCCATTAGCACAAATGCAAATAATTTGAGGATTTAAGACTGAAGTGTATTAAGAGAACATAAAGGTCTTTTAAATACTCATCCCTCGGGCAGACACTCTGTGACAGTACTGCCAGAACTTTATTTTTGATTCTTATAAACACAAAAAAGAATGATGATACACCACGAAAGCCTCCTTGTTGCAATCCACTTAACCAGTAAAGAGAGTGAGTGGCTTACCTAAGAATCCACAGCCAGTTAGTTATTAGTTAATGCTTGAGAAATTTGAAATGCTGTAAAGTTAATCCAATTCAAAGAACTGTTCTTATTAAAAGTCCAGGCTTTCTTCTTTTCCTCTATTCAGCTAATGCATGCCAGAGTTAAAAACTAGAGTCTCACAGTTGGAAGCATAGAAAAGGGAAACAAGTACTAATTTGAGCAGGATATGAGAGGATCCTCAGATTTCTAATTCTGATGGAGAGTAAAAAAAAAGATCATAGGACTGGAAAACAGATACAGAATTACTTTAACTTTCTTCTTTTACAGTATTTCAAGCCACAAAAGAAAACTCTGGTTACCGATTGTATACTTAAACTGTTACCTCTGATTTTCAGACCTATTTCTTACTAGTTAAATGACACTGGGGACATCATTTAACTCAATCCTATAAAAGGGAAAAAAGATAGAGATGAAATACATTTTCAATATTATTTTAATGCAATTTTAATACTTCATAAGCTTTGTGAATACAAGGCCTATCTCACAATAGATGCCAGTCCAGTACAGCTCCCTCTCTTCCCTTCCCTTGAGAAATGCAGGAAGACAGGCTCCACCCATCAGCAGACCCAAATATTGTTCCAAGCAAGAGTGTTGTCTATTCATTGTTTATATAACTTCTGTAAATGTCTTCTTGAAAAGTAGAATATCAAAACAAAGTGAACTATGGTACAAGAGTTCCCTATAATAAGGCCAAGGCACAATACAAATCATTTCCAACCTTCCCCACCAACTTAACAAAAACAAAGGTACACACAATAACAAGTAGCAATACAGGTTAAAGGAAAAAGAACTTGTCAGGAGCCCTTTTAATAAATGGCACTTATATAAGTAGATATACACATCCCAAGTAATGATATCACAAAAATTAACCCAAACATACAACATACACATAAACTTAATAACTACAAGTACTAAGTTTTAGAAGAAATCATAGGAGATTTGGTTGGTTAAGATAAGATCTCTTAGTTGAGGCATGATGGCACATGCCTGTACCCCCAGCACTCAGGAGGCTGAGACAGGAGGATCACTGTGAGTTTGAGGCCAGCCTGGGATACATAAGCGAATTCAAGGCCAGTCTGCACTACATAGTGAGACTCCACCAAAAAAATACATACATACATACATACATACATCTCTTAGCTACAACACTAAATATATGATCCACTAAAAACATGACACACCAAGACTTTATCAAAATTTAAAAATTTGTTCTTTAAAAGTCAACATCAAGAAACCCAAAAAACAAGCCAGAGACTAAGAGAAAATATTTTCAAATCATGTATCAAATGAAGGATCTATATATAGGATATATAATTCTTCTAATGAACAACAAAAAATTTAATAGGCAAAAGGTTTGAACAGGCATTTCATCAAAGAAAAAAAGGAAAACAACAAATATAAGCACAAGAAAACCTGGGTGTGGTGGTGCATGCCTGTGATCACAGCACTTGGGAAGCTGAGGCAGGAAAACTGCCATCACCACAAGTTCAAGAGTCCAGCCTGGGCTACACAATGAGTTCAAGGCCAGCCTCAACTACAAAGCAAGACATTATCAAGAAAGAGAAGGGGAAGTCAAAAGGGAAGAAAAAGAGAAAGAGAAGAAGAAAAAGGAGAGAGAACAAGGAAATGAGAAAGAAGAAAGAGGGAATGCCCAAGGAAGTCCATGAAGAAAAAGGTTAAGACATTCTGACTGGTTCTTCTGGATATACAAACTGACTGGCTCAAAATAATTGCTAAATATATGAAGGATAAGCACAGAACACTATAACCATGTATCACATTGGGTGTTCTTTCCTTGAAAGAGAATCTCCAAGTGCTTGCTTTCCAGTGACAACTTCACTTAAATGAAATTACAGTGGCCTAACACCAACACCCATACTTTTAGGGAACTTAGCTGATAAAATGAAGGGATAACTGTGAAGTATCCAAAACTGTGTTCACACCTAAAGTAAAGGTCATGGAGTTTTGTTAACTAACTGGATACTCATAGCATTTCTAGGAGAGGTACAATTGCATTGAATTTTAAGTGGGTATCACTTTCCCCCTAAGAGTATAAAGGGTAAGAAAGAAAAAATACTGTTGATAAAATATGTGGCAAAACAAGTACATATTCAGATGATGGGTATGAACCATAAAAAGATCACAAACTTTCAGATAAAATTCAAGAATTGTATATATGAACATACTTGAAAGTGTTCAAACTGTAGCCCCGTAATTTTATCACATGAAAATGTTTGAACTGAGAGAATCTTTTTGTTTTCTGGGAAGGAGGCCATTCCCTGTAAGCAGAATATTTTAAATTATAAGCTACTTTGAATTGTTTATATATTTCAGAATTTATAATTTTTACTTGTATCCTAAAATAATTACCCTAAAGGCTGGAAGTAACTGACTTTAGGATCACCATTACAAGTCATTCTAACATTAAGGTACAAAATAACTAGTACCTCATCAATTAACCAATTAACTATTTACCTTTAAATTGTCACACAGGCTATACTACTGGTTTCCTTACTAGCTATGTAAGACAACATGTGAAGCTTACTATATGTAAGACACTCTGCTAAATAGGTCACAAGTCTTATTTCACCCTTATAAAACCACATCATTATAACGAGCACCTTTAAGGAAGGTGCTAACACTACCGTTGTTTTAAAGATGAGAAAGGTGGTACGTGGGGAGGCTGAACAAATCGCCCAGACTGCAGAGCCAGCCAACCTAAGACACATGCAGAGTTCAGCTCTCGGCCTACGTTCTTAGCCATTGCAAGATTATAAGCAAAGGGGTGTTTTTAGATTTTCCAGATGTATCTGGTTCCTCAACTTTTAACAAACCATGCTTCTAAGCATGTTGACTGTCCTAAACTAGAAATACAACTCCACACTATCAGTGTGAATACCCAAGAATTAATGATTGTTTTACACTATTCAATTCTCCAAAATCACAATCCAGCACTGATTGTTTACAAAAAAACCCACTAACAAACAATTCACTTCTGGTGTCACTCAAGAGTTAGGACATTTACCTTTCAGTGTCACCAAAAGAAGCCTCTCAAAAAAGAGTACCTACCAATTGAATAAGAAAAAGGAAAAATGGATGGTACAGATTTGATCCGGTCCTGTTACATAAAACAAAGTTAAAAATACAGGCAGATGTCATTTGAATCTGGCCTTTTTATTTGTTAGCTCTAATGCAAGTTAATTAAACCCTCTACAAAACATGGATAAAAACAGTACTTCTCACATAGTTTTAGTAAAGTTAATGTATACAAGCCAATAAAGCATAATATCTGGTGTATAATAGGCAAACGCTACCTGTTCTGTATAATATAGATTAGGATAAGACAAAGAAACAGTAATTGACTGACATGTTAAAATAAGACAAAAGGCAAAAACACTACAAAGACCACAGTATCACTTCAGGCACAAGAGCAGCAATGATGAAGAACTCTAAGACAACCTAACTATACAGGTGATCAGTCCTGTGTAGTGTAACACATGGCTCTAAGAAACAAAACACCAACAGCCACTAAGAATCAAATCACTCATATTACCCATATGAGAAAGATTCTGAGTCACATAACCTCTCTCTGCAATTAAAGAAGAGAAGATATCAGCCAATTCAATACAGCAATTATAGCTTACAATTCTAATTTATTACTGCTTGGAAAAGATAATTTGGTAACAAGTTAACAAACCTGAATCTTTAAATACTACTTTAATGGAGATAATAACTTAAAACGAGGGGCCAAGGAGTTGTATCTGACCTGTTAAAATGATTAAAATACGTAGTTACCACACTATAATAAGTAATGATGCTTTTATTAAGGATCATCTTTACCCTAATATGCCTCGAAAATACAAATTTATAGACTGTAAGTTAAGACTTTATAGACTATAAGACTTTGTTATTAAATACAAACATTTACCTTAAAAGATACACAAATAAATGAAACCTATTTACTCAGTTCTCCAATTAATTCTTAAAAAGACAGAATTTGCTTCCATGTCAGAAACTCTGCGAAATTAATCACAGATTATATTTCACAGATCTACTAACTAGATAAAGAGAATGATGCAACACCACCATGTTCAACTATTTCCACTTTGGGGTAACATACAGGATAAAGGTTGGGGAAGTACACAAAAAAAACTAATACTCATATGTGGAATCTCAAAAAGTTAACCTCGTAAGTAAAGAGCAGAACACTCGTTACCAGAAGCTGGCAATGGAATGACAGAAGAAAAGAGCAAAAGGTTGGTCAAGTTTTAAGTAATTAGTTAAGAAAAGTTTGTTCCAGGGTCCTTTGCACAGCAGACTAACTACAGATCATGATAAAAGTATGTTGTACATCAAATAAAAAAGGACTTTGAACGGTTCACCACAAAGACACAAAATGTTTAAGGAGATAGACTGGCCCTGATTTGAACCTCGTACAATGAACACATGTATTTAAGTAAAATAAATTAAGGCGGGAAATTACAAAGATACTCAAAAGGTAAGAACAAACTTATTTTTAAGAACTGAGGAAATAAAAGACAATCCTTAATGGCACAAATCATTGCAAACCAGAAATCAGTTTCCTGTCCTACTGAATTCAAATCTCTGCTGGATATTCTGCTCCAGAGCTGGGATCCAGAACCAGAGCCCCCTGTAATATCCAGTCATGTCTGTGTTCCCTTCTCTCCCTGTGAACACACAGTGGTCTGCCCGGGTGTTGGTTGCTTGGCCAGCTGTACAATCTATGGCTTTGTGGTACTTATCACACTGCCAATTGTGTGCATACTTTAGCTCCCAAACTAAATCCTAAATACACTGAGGAACAATGGAAGGTTATTATTTTCCTGGGAAACTTAGCACCAAGTCATGTCAGCAAAGAGCACTTTATGGGTAGATGTTCCACCAATAAAGAAAATTAGTCTCCAGTGAAAATAGTATTTTAGAAAGCAGTTGGGAATTATCTCCCATGCTGCATATAAAGAGTCAAGCTTCTTTGTGATACTTCCGTGGCCTGAAAAAGAGCTCCCAGATGAAACATTAAGTCCTATAAATAAAAGAGGAGAGGTTTTCCTAAAAGAACTGCCAGAAGTACATGATCCAAGTTAGGAACTCAAAAGAACTAATTCAAGAAAACTTGGATAAAAGGAAAAAATACTGGTAAAGGGCCAAAAAGGCATAAAAGTAAACAATGAGGTAGAAACCAACGACTAGACATTCTGAGGAGGACAGAATATAGTCTATCTTCTGTGATCATAAAGCAAAAATCCTACAAGATGCTCCGAGTTAAAATCTTAAATTCAAGGTCACCATGGTGGTGCACACCTGTAATCCCAGCACTCTGGGATGCTGAGGCAGGTGGGTTGTTAGGTAGAATGCAGCCTGAGCATTTATTACGGAAACAGTGTCTCAGTATAAGAGATAAAGTAAAATTTCAAAAAATGCTGGAGATCAGCTCAGTGTGAAAACTTTGGGTTCAATTCCCAGTATGGCAGGAGGAATCTTAAATTCAAATTCCAGCTCCGCTAGCTATGAGACATTACTTAAAGAATGTGGCACAGTTCCTTAAGCTCTAAGAAGCATGAGAACACTGATATACCAGGGAAGGAAAAATAAGATCTATACTCTAAAACATTTGGTGTTTAGTACAACCTAGCTGTTCTACAAAGATCAATTCCCTTCCTCCCCAGATGGAAACTGAGAAGGTAGGATAAAAATGATGAGTCCCTTGCAGAAGAGAAATGGATGGTCCTTCCAACCCCATTTTTGACTGTGCTCTCTCAGAAGGTTGTTTTGTTCTGCAAGCAGGTGTGCCATGCTTTACTCATTCCCACAACTACCCTTAATGACATACAAGATCACAGCAGAGCTAACACTGCTTATAATGCCCATGGATTTTTATATATTTTTACAAACAATACCTAAGAAGCACAGGTACAAAGCCATAATCATTTAAACCTACCAGCCACTCTGAAGGGAAAAAGAAAGAAACACCTTAACGCTACTGCTGTTACTAAGACTAGCATGCTCAACTCTACAGGAGGTCTGACACTCGACTTTTAATCTTACTAGCTTTAAAAAAGGGTTACAACGGTCTGATCAGATCTCTAGGAAAGTAAAAGATGGTACTGTGACACTGATGCAGCAGAGTAGGCAACAGATTCCACTAAGGCAAATAAGCAAAAGGCCAGGCTTAGACTTGTTTGTGTAGGCAGCAAAACACTAGAAGTCAGTTTAATGAGCACCTTAAGTAGCTGGCTGGGGCTTCTGGTTTTAAACAGCCCTTAGGAGCCTAAGTTGAATAGTAAGTTTGTCAATGTTCCTCTGAAAACAGGATCCAAAACTAACATCTTCATACTCCTGATCTTCTGGTGTGGTCCTCTTCTCCTATACCAATCTCTTACTTAGTGTCTGGTTCTTTTAACATTATACTTTTGTTACTGCAAATGAGGATCAACCTAGCAGTTCTGACGACTATGTCACTCAAGACTCAAGTAAGCTTACTACAATTAACTAATGCTCTATTTGAACAAGACTTTCTCTACACTTATACAACTGTTTTCTAGAGCCAAATACAGACTGTTACAATTATTTCTACTATAACTAGTCATTAGATCTCTACTTCTGACCCTCAAGTTCCTCATGGATATAAGGGCTAATCAAAATGTAAACAAGTGTTTAAATTTTTTAAAAATTTATTACAGTAAAAGACACATCACCATAATTCCCCTCAAAAGAGCCCCTGCACCCACCCAGCACATGCGCTTCAAACACACTGACCCCATCATTTCTGTCACTCTCTGCATTCCTCTTTCTGGGGAACACTGCTGCTGAGTACCACCCAATGGAAGGTAGGTTTGTAAACATGCTGTGTCCTCGTTCACCTTACTCACAAGATCTGGCACCACATAACTTCTAGCTCTTCCTCAGTCAAAATGACCATAAAAAAGTAAACGTTTCACACTGATTCAGAACATCAAGGTATTCATAACAGGGCAAGTAAAGGAATCTCTCTCCTCCCTCCCATAAAAAAAAGAGGAAAGGAAAAACCTTCCAGAACTGCTCCAGAAAGTGGAGAGAACAATGGCATAAATGTGCTTGAAGCAAGAGAGTCTTCTGAGAAGGAGTAAAGGTATCTTTTATTATAATAATGTTTTCAGTATTTATTGTATTTTTCAATCGCACCTCATAAAATGAACATACTTGACAAAAGTCAGTGAGTGTGGTGGTGCATATCTGTACTCCCTTACTGGAGACACACTCAAGAGGTTGAATGAAGTAGGAGGATCACCTCCAGTCTGAAGGTACCTAGGCTACACAGTGTGTTCAAGGCCAGCTTGAACTATGCAGTAAGACGGTGTCCAAAAAAAAAGACGACGACAACCTTGTCTCTGAAAAACCCCACTCAAAATGTTCTGCAGGATCAATCAATATGCCCATGTTGCCATGGTTCAAATTACTTTAGAAATTCCTTTATAAAATTTTTCAAATTGTATTATTAGAAACTCATTACTTTATAGACAGGAATCTTCTTTCTTCATGCAAAACAATATTTTATGATTTGATTAACAGTCTTTTTTAACTGATTTTGCTTCTAAGTATCTTTGGGACTTTATATATCTAAAAACTGAAACTTATTTAGCTACTTCACCGATTAATACCAGCTCTTTCAAAAGCCCTAACCTGACTGCCACAGTGATGGAATGAGGATGCTTACATCCTGCCTATAGTAAGTTCTTAGAGGACTTTAAGTGAGTAATTATGGTTTGATACTCTCAAGCTCTTCTCCTGAAAGCTAAAGATTTTATCTTATATAATATAAAGACCCCTAAAAGTTATAATTTATAAAGGGTTTTTCCTTTGTAAGTAACCTAAAGCCAATCCCAAGAAAAATAAATTATAAACTTAAACATATATTATACCATATTTCAAATAGCTCACTTGGAGCCAGGCATGGTGGCACACACCTATAATCCCAGCACTCGGGAGGCTGAGGCAGGAGGATTGCTGCAAGTCCAAGACCAGCCTGGGCTACAAAGTGAGCTCAAGGCCAGCCTGAACTGCATAGCGAGACCCTGTCTCAAAGAGACCAAAAAATAAAAACATTAAATAAAAAAATTAAAAATAAAAAAATAGTTCACTTGTACATTATAATAATGCACAACCAAAAAATACCTTATTAGTTGAGTGAGGTACTGGAGCAGATGCTCCACGAGCTGCTGATACTGCAGTTCTGGTCTGGGATTCACTTGCGCCCTGACCTCCTGGAGGTCAAAGACACAGGCAGTCTGTGATCGCAGCCCATGCCTGGCTCCTGTGCATGTCTTGAACTGACTGGAGATGCAGAACCAGGTGGGCTGTGGCCTGCTGACAGCATGGTTCCCAGCTGAACGCTGCTGAGAGAACCAGGTATTTCCCATCTATTTCCTGGGGAAAAAGAGCTGGTGACCCACAACGCTGCATCCTGTTGGTGCTGCGGCCCGTGTCTGCATCCTATGTGCATCCTCAACTGACTGGAGACAGAGAATCAGGTGGTCCACAAACTGTTGACCCTGCAGTTCATGTCTGGGTTTTGCCCGTACCCTGAACTGCCTGGGTCACAGGACCACTAGTCCGAGACTGCGCCACCAGTGCAACCCGATTCTGGGTCATACACATGCCCTGAACTACGAGGGGTCACTGGAGCAGATGGTCTACTATCAAATGACATCACAGTTCCCATCAGAAGAAATTTAAAAATACCTAAAAACAAATGAAAATGTAGATACAACTTATCGGAATCTGTGGGACGCAATGAAAGCAGTCTTCAGAGGGAAATTATAGCAGTGAGCTCACACATAAGGAAAAGAGAAAGAGAACAAATAAATAGCCTAACGCTGCACATCAAACCTATAGAAAAAGAAGAACAAGTCAAGCCCTAAACCCAAAGAAGGGAGGAGATTATAAAGATCTGGGCAGAAATTAATGCAATTGAGACGAAGAAAACCCTACAAAAAAATACATGAATCAAACAGTTGGTTTTTTGAAAGAATACATTAAAATGATAAACCCATAGCCAACTTTATCAAAAAAAGGAAAAAACTCAAATTTATGCAAAAAGGAATAAAAAGGATGAAATTACTATAGCTTCTACAGAAATTCAGAAGATCATTAATATCTACTTTGAAATTCTTTATTCTCTTTTTTTTTTTTTTGCGGTACTGGGGATCGAACTCAGGACCCTGCGCTTGCTAGGCAAGCGCTTATTCCACTGAGCTATATCCCCAGCCCCTCTTTATTCTCATAGTATAGAAAACTCAGAAGAAATGGACAGATTCCTCATAGGTACCTATTACCAAGGTTGAGTCAAGAAGATATAAAAATCCTGAACAACCCAATATCAATTAATGAGATTGAAAATGTGATTAAAAACTTACTGACAAAGAAAAGCCCAGGCCCTAATGGATTCACAGCACAATTTTACAAGAAATTTAAAGATTTAATACCAACACTCCACAAACTCCTCACTGAAATCGAAAAGGAAGCAATTGTCCCTTATTTCTGGAGGGAAGCATTATACTGATACCCAAACCAGAGAAAGATCCAACCAAGAAAGAGAATTACATACCAATCTCCCTAATGAACATAGATGCAAAGATACTCAATAAAGTACTAGCAAACAGAATGCAGCAAATCATCAAGAAAATCATATACCACAACCAAGTCGGATTCATTCCAGGAATGCAGGGATGGTTCAATATTCGCAAATCAATTAATGTTATACACCATATCAATAGAGCCAAAGACAAAAACCACATGATCATCTCAATAGATGCAGAAAAAGCTTTCAACCAACTCCAACATGCATTCATGATAAAAACTCTACAGAAAATAGGAATAAATGGTCTTTACCTCAACCTGATCAAAGTCATCTATGACAAACCAACAGCCAACATCATACTAAATGGACAAAAACTGAAAGCTTTTACTTTAAAATCACGAACAAACAAGGATGTCCGCTGTCACCATTTCTGTTCAACATAGTTCTGGAAGCATTAGCCAGAGCAATTAGACAAGAGAGAGAAATAAAAGGAATAAGGATAGGAAAGGAAAAAGTAAAACTGTCACTATTTGCCAGGCATGGCGGCGCACACCTGTAATCCCAGCACTTGGGAGGCTGAGGCAGGAGGACTGTTATGAGTTCGAGACCAACCTGGGCTAAAAAGTGAGCTCAAGGCCAGCCTGAACTGGATAGCGAGACCCTGTCTCAAAAAGACCAAAAAAAAAAAAAAAAAAAACCAAAAAACTATCACTATTTGCAGATGACATAACACTTTACATGGAAGACCTCAAAAACTCCACAAAAAGAATCCTTGAATTAATCAACAAATTCAGCAGTGTAGCTGGATACAAAGTCAACACCCAAAAATCAATAGCATCCCTATACACAAACAACAAACAGACTGCGAGAGAAATTAAGGAAACCATACCTTTCACAATAGCATCCAAGAAATCAAAATATTTAGGAATCAATCTAACAAAAGAAGTAAAAGATCTATTCAATGAAAACTACAGTACTCTGAAAAAAAGAGATCGAAGAGGATTTCAATAAATGGAAAAATAGGGCTGGGGATATAGCTCAGTGGAATAAGCACCTGCCTAGCAAGCGCAGGGTCCTGAGTTCGATCGCCAGTACCGCCAAAAAATAAATGGAAAAATATGCCTTGCTCATGGATAGGAAGAACCAACATTGCGAAAATGGCCATACTACCAACACTGTTGTACAGATTCAATGCAATTCCCATTAAACTACCATTAGCATACCTCACAGATCCGGAGAAAAAATTCCTTAAATTCATCTGGAAACACAAGAAACACAGAATAGCAAAACCAATCCTGGGCAACAAGGACAAGTCAGGTGGAATTACAATCCCTGACCTGAAATTATACTACAAAGGAGTGTAATAAAATCAACATGGTACTGGCTAAGAAACAGACCAGAAGATCAATGGAACAGACTGGACACAAACACAGACACACTCAGCCACCTTATCTTTGATAAAGGTGCCAAACAAATTCACTGGAAGAATGATAGCCTCTCTTAATAAATGTGTGGGAAAAGAGTAGGGAAAGAAAGGGAAATTATGTATGTATGTATATACAGGATAGCTAACAGTTATAGTACTGTCTTCTATTGCTTTACTCAAAGGAACAGTGAAAGAGTACTTATTTGATCAATATTGCATATCTCTGTTTTCCTGAGAAACCACTTTGAAGGTATCAATAGCAATACAACTATTGTTAATATCCTACCTCTTTGTCTATAACTCTGTATTGTTTGTGTTGTTCTTATGCTATTTGTAAATGGATGTCTGTTTGTTAATATGTTCTCCATTTCTAAAATAAATAAATAAATACTACAATGTAAAAAAAATACCTTATTGTAAAGTGTTACTATCTTTCAGAAGTCCTGTTTTTATTGTAGGCATCATCATCATCGTGATGAACTTGTTGCCAACATATGAAATTCTACATTAACACCAACTTCTATTGACAAGAGAGCTAGAGATGGGTTCTTTCCTAATTGGAATCATGTGCAAGGATGTACAGGGAAGGATAAAATAGTTCATTTGGTTTCATCAAAGTTCATAAACAAGTTCTTTATTAAACAGCTCCATGATGAATGAACTTTGTTCACATGAGATAAATGTAATCAATTACAGTTCCTTACAGCTTAGTCAAAATGTTACATAATCTGAAAACAGAACATACTACATTCATAGTACAAAGAACAAAGTTCTCTGATGCCACTAAGACTTTCCTCCACTGGCTAGTGCCAAGCTCTTCTTCAGCTAACTCCTCCCCCTCCTTTAAGAACATGATAATGATACCAGCACCTCCAGAAAGCACTCCTAATTCTCTCCACTCACACTGTACTTGGTGGGTAGTCCTCCTCCATGCTCTTTGAAGCATACTTCAAATCTCTTTGTTTTCCTTTTTAAAAATTTTTATGACTTTTTTTAGTAGAACTTGTTTGTAGTACACAATGTTTACATTCCTGGTGGGAAACCAGAACATGCATGTAACATTTTTTCTCTTCTTTTTAAAGGAAAAAAACTAAAATTTGGAAACAAGGTAATAGGAGAGTAACAATGGTTAAGATCTGTTATCTTTAGTTACTCAGAGTACAAGATATCAGCATTTAACTGTCCAAACAATATTAGCACAAACCTTTCTTTTCAATGAACTAAATTAGTATAATAACTATCATTTCTCTTTATTTTCCCTTCCTTCTTCCCTCTATTCCCACAATCTCAATTTTTCTTCCCTTCTGATGTTTCTTCCCACTTTAAAATATCTATTGAACATTTTGGATCTTATTTACTCTTTCAGCTTCTCACACTAGGGAGACAATAAGATGTTTACATGTGTGGGTCTGATTTATTTGACTTAGGAGTATGGTCTCAAGTTTCATCCATTTATCAATGAAAGTTTCCAGTTCATCCTTCTTTATGGCTGAATAATACTTCATTGTATAGAAAGACCATGTCTTTTTTTATCCATTCCTCAGCTGATGGTCATTTGGGTTGTTTCCAAGGTCTAGCTATTACAAACTGCGCTGCTATAAACATAGATGCACATATTATCACTGTGTTATGTTTTTAATTCTTCTGGTAAGATACTTAGGAGAATAGCTGAGTTGAATGGAATCTCCAATCCTAGTTTTTTTGAGGAATGGCCACACTGATTTCCACAGTAGTTGTACCAGTCTACACTCCCACCAACAATAAAAAAGGGTTCCTTTCTCCCCACAGCCCTGCCAGAATTATTAGTTGTTTGATGATGGCCATTCTTTCTGGGATGAGATGGAATCTCAGTGTCGTTTTAATTTACATTACTTGGATGATGAATGATGTTGGACCTTTTTTCATGTATTTATTTGACATTTGTATTTCTTCATCTGAGAGGTGTGTATTGATCTCAGAAGCTTATTTTTGGAGTGGGTCTTTAATTTGGGGGGGTCTGATTTTTTTTTCCAATTCTTTAGATATTCTTGATAGTAATCTTAGGAGAACAGCTGGCAAACATTTTTCCCCACATTGCAGGGTGTCTCTTCATTCTGTTGGTGGTTTCTCCTACTGTACAAAAGCTTTGTTTTATTTTGAAGATAAAAGAATGAAAATATATTAACGTACACACATACATTTATAAAATAACACAAAAACAATATAAGCAATACAAAATTTCAGACAAGGTGATAGGAAATTAACAATGAGATCCCAGTTGTTGATTCTTTGTGATACTTCCTGTGCAACTGTTTTACTTATAAAGTCTTTGCCTACACCAATGTCTTCAAGAGTTTTTTACCTATTCTACCTTCCAGGAGATTTCATGTCTTCTGTTTTAATATTTAGATCTTTGATCCATTTCAAATTTACTTTAATGCACGATGAAAAATATGGGTCCAAATTTAATCTTCGGCATGTGCAGACCAGGACCATTTATTTAAAAGGCTGTTTCTTCCAGTGAATGTGTTTGGCACCTTTGTCACAGACAAGGTGGCTAACTATGTCTGGAGTTGTTTCTGCATCTTCTAATCTGTACCACTTATCTTCAGGTCTGTTTTTCTGCCAGTACCACACTGGTTTTTATCACCGTAGTTTGACAGTATAATTTCAAGTCAGGGATTATGATGTCCACTGCCTTTCTTTTGTTACCCACAATTGTCTTTGCTGTTTTAGGTCTCTTTTGGTTCCAAATGAATTTTGGGATCGTTTTCTAATTCTGTAAGATATGCTATTGGAATTCTGATCATAATTGCATTACATCTGTATGATAGTTTTGCAAGTATGGCCATTTTCACTATATTGGTTCTTCCTACCCAAGAGCAAGGGGAGGAAGACACCCTTGCTGGTATCCGCTGCAACCCCATTTTTCAGAGTACTGTAATTTCAATGCAGAGGTCTTTTACATCCTTTGTTGGCTTTATTCCTAGGTATTTCATTTTTTGGGATGCTATAATGAAAGGTGTTTCCCTAATTTCTCTCTCAGTGAATTCATTGTTCCTCTACAGGAAGGCTATTGATTTCTGAGTGCTGACTTTGTATCCACTACACTACTGAATTTGCTCATTAAATCTAGCAGTTTTTTAGTGGAGTTTTTGGGATCTTCTGAGTACTATGTCATCTACAAATAATGGTAATTTAACTTCTTCCTTTCCTATCATTACTCCTTTTCTTTCTTTCTCTTCTCTAATTGCTCTGGCTAAAGATTCCAGGACATGTTGGTAAGAGTGGAGACAGTGGACATCCCTGTCTTCTTGATTTTAGAGAGAAAGCTTTCCGTTTTTGTCTATTTAGTATGATGCTAGCTGTTAGCTTGTCATAGATGGTTTTTCATCAGAGTTAAAGACCATCTATTCCAATTTTCTATAGGGTTTTTATCAGAATCTGTGCTGAACTTTGTCAAAAACTTTTTCTGAATCTTCTGATATATGTTTTTCGTCCTTGGCCCTGTTAATATAGGGTATTAAATTTACTTACTTACATATGTTAAACCATCCCTGCATCCCTAGGATGAATCCCACTTGGTGATGGTATATAATCTTCTTGATTTGTTGCATTCTGTTTGCCAGTATTTTATCGAGGATTTTTGCTCCTATGTTCATTAGGGAGACTGGCCTGTAATTCTCTTTCTTAGTTGGGTCCTTCTCTGGTTTTGGTATAGGGGTAATGCTTGCATCCAGGAATGAATTTGTGAGTGTTGCTTCCCTTTCAATTTCATTAAAGAGTTTGAGAACTAGTGATGTTAGGTATTCTCTAAACTTCTTGCACAGTTCAGCAGTGAATCCATCAAGGCCTGGGCTTTTCTTTGTTGGTAGGTTTTTAATTACATACCGATTTCATTGATTGATACTAGTTTATTTAAGATTTTTATATCTTCTTGACTCACCTTTGGTAACTCATATGTATCTGGGACTCTGCCCTGCAGGATCCTACATGATTTCACCCTTTTCATTAGCAAGTGCATGCATTTGAGTTTTTTTCTTTCTTTTTCATAAAGTTGGATAAAGGTTTGTTGATTTTATTTAACCTTTCAAAGAACCAATTCTTTCATTCATTTGATTCTTTGCATTGTTTTTTTAGTTTCCAATATATTAATTTCTGCTCTGATCTTTATAATTTCCTCCCTAAGTTTTTGGCTTAGCCTGCTCTTTTTCTAGAAGTTGGAAATTCACCATTAAGTTGTTCATCCACACAAGTTGTTCATCCACACTTGTTCTGTTTTCCTAATATGAGTATTCACTGCTATAAATTCTCCTCCTAGGACTGCTGTCATTGTGTCCCATGAGTTCCGTTATGTTGTACTGTCATCATCATTTAATAATTAGAAACTAATTTCTTCTTTAATTTCATCTGTGACCCATTGGTTGTTCAAGAGGGTACTATTTAATTTCCATGTGTTTATGAAGTTCTTTTCCTACTGTTTTCCAATTTCACTGCATTGGTCTGAAAATATGCACGGGATAATTTCACTTCCTTTGCATTTATTTAAGTACATTCTCTGAGCTAGTATGTAGTCTATTTTGGAGAAAGTCCCATGTGCAGCTGCAAAGAATGTATATTCTGATGTTGTGAGGTGGAACACTGTGGACATCTACTAAATCCATTTGTTCAAAAGTTTGGTTCAGTTCTAATATTTCATCATTGGTTTTTCTATCTAGTTGATCTGTCTTTTTGTGACAGTGAGGGTACTGAGATCCTTCAATACAATTGTATTAGTGTTTACTTGATTTTTGATGCCCATTAATATCTGTCATAACATCTTAGTTCCTTTTTTCCATCCCCTTTCCCTTCCCCCACAGATCTCTTAACAGAGAACATTCACCCTGTAATTAATTGTTCACTGCTTTCAGTATCCTATCAACCTATAAGCACCCTGAGTCAAGATTAGGTCCTAAAAATGTGTGTTCCCAGGTTCATAAACACGGGCATGGAGTAATTATTCAAATGACTAAATAACGTAATTGCAGAAAGAGATCATGACAGTGCCCATCAGGTGTGTTATTCATATCAGTGCTCTAGTATTAAGTGAAACATAGGAGACCACGGGCACTGGACATACTGAAGAACATACTCTGGTGCCGTGTAGTGTTTTTCAGGAACTGGATGTATGGAGGGTAAAGCAAAGACCTCCTCCATGACATTACTAAACGAATGCTCTTTATACAACAGGAGAAAATGCAGTTTTTCATACTGTATACAAACTTCAAAGTCACAACTGGAAAACTCTTATGCAGACATTCAAAAATAGTGAGACTGTAAAGTAAAAAATCCTTTCTGTCATTTCTTTGCACCCGGCAGTAGTTAACTCATAAAGACGAAGGCCCTTTCCCTCTTCCAACAACTTTATGAAAGCTTAAATGAAAATGAATTTTAGACTGAAAGGGACAGAGGCAAAGAAAAAAATGTATGAACACAGAGGTGTACATGCACACAACAACCTTCTGAACATTTGGTAATCTCTTGCAACCTCTCCATCCAAATACTGCTTCTATTTTGACAGTGTCAGAAATTATCAAATGTCCCTTGTCATTTATTTCACTCCTTATGATGTAATTCAAGCCCTTTCCTTAAACATGTCATGAAAGCCAGTAAAATCTTCTCAATCAAACAGATATCAGAAAGAAAGAATTATTCATTTGGGAGCACAAAAAAGTTGAGACCTACTTCAGCTGTTTCACAAGTTCAAATGTACACATAAGCCTCCATCTATTTTTAGGTTTAGCCATGCCCACCCTTTAAGACTCACTAATACACAGTAAGAGCTCAAATGGAATCTAAAAATATTCTCCCTTATTTCAATTTTATTTGACACTTGAATATTTTACAAAAACTTGTTTATTTTCACTAAAATGATCAACTTTTTTAAAAACTTGCAAAATCAAACATAAATCAAAATCACTTCCAGAATTTGAAGACCATCTATCCATTTTAAGACCACATCCTTATTTAATAAAATCTTATACACTAGAAATGGTTCTCAGATTCCCATGTAATTCATGTTTCCTAAACTATAAATGTGCAGTTTTCTAGGTTTTGTTTTGTTTTGTTTTTGAGCTAGAGTCTTGCTGTATAGGTCAGGATAGCCTTGAATTCCCTTATATAGCCCAGGCTGGCTGATCCTCCTGCCTCAGTCTCAAACTCACAGTGATCCTCCTGCCTCAGCCTCCTGAGTGCTGGAGGCATGCACCACCATGCCTGGCTCCAAATAAAAGTATAATATCAGCTATATTTTACATTTAAGTGATTAGGCACATGATATATTCACCTACTTTGCAACCACATAATTCTATACATAATAATATCCAGTTTAATACTGACATATAATACCCTAGACTGATACTGTCTATAAATACACTTAAGTGTATTTATGAGTCATGATACTTCATAAAAAGTATACTCAAAAATGCACATCAACTGGCATGCACCTGTAATCCCAACCACTCAGAGAACCTGAGGCAGAAGGACCACTAGAATTCAAAGTCTGCCTGAACTACACAGCAAGACCCTGCCTCCAAAGCAAAAAAGAAAAGATCAATGACAAGTCCAGTCACAGGCTGTCACAAGGGCTGCCAGGATTCTGGCCTCTCAGTACCATACGCTCTTCACAATGCACAGTTTGCCAGTATAGTGCCTGCAAGGAACTTTGAAACATAGCAGGTACTACAATGCTATGGCACAAGTATCTAAAGCAGTCTCTACTGTCAAAAGTCCAAAAAGAGTATGTACAGCTTGACTCTGCTGACCAGCTCCCTCTCATTTTTCTTCTCAATTTCAAACAAATGAGGGGGAAAAACAGGGTGGAATAACTACTCTACTTTAACACTTGAGGGTAAAATCCTTCACCAGAGATTCCCGTTCTCATTTTAACCTCTAACATATAAACAATGCCTGGCACATAGTAGAATCTTGGCATAGATCACCAAACTTCATTATCTACCTTAGAGCTATGTACTGTATTTCCCCTGTTCCCTTTTTGTGGTTAAAATTGGTCTCAGCCACTTATGGTCTTTATTATTAAGGGTAACTCTATGATTTCAATTTTTTTTGTTTGTTTGTTTGGTTGGTTGGTTGGTTGGTTTTTTTGAGACAGGGTCTTGCTATGTAGTTCAGGTTGGCTTTGAACCCAGACTGGCCTCAAACTCCTGCCATCCTCCTGCCTCAGGGCCTCCCATGTACTGTGATTACAGGCTTGCGTTACCACACCTGGCCAACGACTACATTTCTTAAAATCTGCATTTGCCTCCTCAATACTACTTTGCTGTTTTGTTTAACCTATTATCTACTCCTATTCAGGAGCAGAGTTTATAAATATAGGAAAACCAACCAAATATCTGCATTACCACAAAACTGTTCTGTCACTTTTTCTACTGAGTGGTTTTACTAAACAATGACTATAATTGCATGCTGTAATCTCAAATAATTCAAAAATGTACATAATACAGGGTAATGGTGAAGCCTTTCCTCCTTCAGTACTTAAACATTTGAGAGCCAAAATGGAATTCTGACCACTGTACACAACAAGGCTGTAAGATCCATATAGTAACCACTAGAAAGACGAAAATTCTGAAGGTATATGAGAAGAATGTATATCAATTGTTCTTATTACATGTTGAAGTGCTAGTTTTATACAATGAATTAAAATATTAAAATTAACTTCACCTATTATTTTTATTTTGCTAATGTATCAATGAGAAAATCTTTATAAATACCTACGTGGCTCATATTATATTTTCAATGGCTACTACTAGGCTGGAGACAGACAAACCAGGTCAGTTCCAAGCATCAGTGAGTTACTTGGCTTTGTGCCACTTAAACAGCTGCTTCATAGTTGGGCTTCATTCCCCCTAACTGCAAAACAATAATATCACCTTCTTCACTGGGTGATGGTGAAGACTAATAAGCACTGGATCACAATGGCTAGAATACAACAGACACTCAAATGACAGTCTTTTTTTAAAAAAGATACTGAATATTGAACTCAAGACCCTATGTGTGCTAGGCAAGTGTTCTACCATTGAGCTACATCCCTATCCCTTTTTATTTTTTAAGACAGGGTCTCACTAAATTGGCACACTGTCTTTTAACTCACAATCCTCCTGCCTCAGCCTCCCAAGTAGTTGCGATGATAGGCATGCACTACCAAGACCAATGGCCATCATTTTTAAATCTGTGAAGAAAAGCTTACAAACTGCCAGTGACACCACCACTTTCATATAACTACCTCAAAAAGCCCATCAACAATAGAATGTTCTTTTAACAATGCACTACATTACATTTCTACATTAGTACCTGTTAATTATACAATTAACTTGAGTCTACAACTTTGATCAATATTCTAATATCACAATCTGGTGATTTTTGGTTTCCTTTTTAAATAAACCAGTATTTTCTAATTTAAAGGCTTATTACTGTCTCAAGCACTCTGGGAGGCTGAAGCAAGATGATCACAAGTTTGTGCCCAACCTAGGCAACTGAGCAGACTCTGTCTCAAAATCAAAAATTTTAAAAAGGGACATTGATGATGCAGTTCAATGTGAAGGCCCTGGGTTCCCAGAGCTCCCCCACAAAAGGCCTTATGCAATTTCCATTCTACCAAAACAGACTAGTGAATGTCAGAGGGATTCTTTTGTAAATAGCAACTTTAAAATAAGACCAAAAACCCAGTGAAGTCAAAATCCTACCTACCCTAGAAAAAAGTTTCTAAACTCTCAAAAGCCCAAAAACTAATGGAAGTTCCCCTGACATACATTAAAATAAGGTTGACCTGCATGAGATGAAACATTCCTGAAATTAACCTAGAATTTACTGTCAAGTAATCAGCAACCAATAGAAGGTGGGGAGGGGTTACCCTTTGATTCTAAGCAGCTTATAAGAAAAACTTACTGCAAAAACAGGTTGTTCCAAGTTAACTGCAGTGTCTTTAGGGAGGAACAGTAGAAGACAATAGTGAGGAATTATTTAGTTTATTCACTAAAACTAGTGAATAAAAAATCCGTTACTTCACTTTTCAAAGTAACACATTTTTATTATTCTAACATCAACCTCCACACCACAGACAACAAATGTTACTTCTCTAAGTATATAACCCTTTGTGGAAAAGACATTTTATATGTTACAGTACAATTTTAAGTGTGCATATATATGTGAGAAGCCTGAAAATTTACTACCTTTTAATAGGAAGGGAAAAGGAGACACAAACTGAGATGACAGAAACATTACAGCCTTTCTAAAGATGGAACAGAATAAAAATACTAGCAGTTAAGTGGGTCAGGACCTTAACCCTATTTTTACCTTTCAAAAATACATAAAAATACCTATAATCATTATCAATGTGACTCAATACTTTACATGTCCTGCCAAGTACAGTAAATTAATCCAACTTCTCTCAAATTTCCTTTTCCTCACTAAAAACTATTTAGCCATGAAAGAAGTGCTGCAAGATTAAGTACCTCTGACACAGTGGTTGACCACCAGAGTCCTCAAAATTACTGTGGTTACCAGTCAGGCCCATGGGTGCTACTGTACTGTGGAGAGCTGTAAGGTATGAATTTACGTTAATGGAATATCAGATGACTTCCACAATGGCTTAGTTGAACAAGGAAAAATAAACAAAATGAACAAAAGTACTGCCACTTCCCGTGGCTGGCTATCCACAACTGAGTTTCTAAACCATGATTCAAGTTGCTCACAAAGTAGTTCTACATCTAGGGGCTGGGGATATAGCTCAGTGGAATAAGCGCTTGCCTAGCAAGCGCAGTGTCCTGAGTTCGATCCCCAGTACCGCAAAAAAAAAAAAAAAAAAGTAGTTCTACATCCAAAAAGTACTGAAATAGACATCTTACATTTCTTTTTAAATTCTTTCCAAGAACCTAGCACACTGTGCTACACAAAAATTGCACAATGAACAGAGTTAAGTGTTCACATATGCAAATGCACAGACATTCAGGGAATTCTGAGTTTTAAAAGAGGAATCCTACCCCCCCATTCTTCTCTAATGCTCTCAAGGTTCACAATGCCATTCTCTCTTCCTTCCCTTCCCAACTCCTCAAATCAGAGATAGTTGCTCTTTCCCATGTCCACAGCTCACTTTGCTCATTCCTTTTCTTTTTTCTAGTGCTGGGAATTGAACCCAGGTTCTCTGCACTGAGCTACAAACCTTGCCCTTTTACGTATTTCATTTTGAGATGGGGGATCAAGTAATCTGAGTTGCCCAGGCCAGGCTCAAATTTATGATCCTCCTGCCTCCGCCTCCCGGAGTGCTGGGGTTAAGGCATGCTCCACCACACCTCCATCAGCTCTTTCTGATGACATTGACCATACAAACCCACACTCATTTTCCTGTTTACAAATCTGCTTTGATCCATGATTTTTAAGCTCATATGGAACTTATGATCTTAAAAAAGCTCATAAGTTAAAGAAAGCTTAAAAGAAAGCAGCATATGGAACTATCAGGTTTTGAGTACATTAGCTCTTTCATAAACCTATCACTTTTTAGAAGCTAAAAACCAACAAACCCATGATCTTACTTTAAGGGACAAGAAAGCATTTCTCTCTGAAATTCCTCAGATAAACTAAAGAAAAACAATTCCTACAGTAACTTGACTACTACCCAAAACTTGAACAAAATTTAAGAAACAAACCAACCCAATTTCAAAGACCCCAACCAAAACAGTTCACAATGCCTTTCTTCATATTCTGAAGTTACACTTGAGTTTTTCCCGCAGCTTTAGCTGCAATTCCGTTATCAGAAGCCCAGAGCTAACTTTAGAAAACAGCAGCTAACTGCCTTCCCAGGCCATTTTAGTCACATCCAGTCACGTACTTTCCAAATTCAGTACACAGAAAAGGGCTTCAGGCAGATGTCAGTAGTCTCTTCTTCAGGGTTAGGACATAACCTCAATTTATCATTTGCTCAGAGACTTGGAAAAAATATCAAGAACAAATTAACCGGGCTGGAGGTACAGCTCAGTGGGCTAAGTGCTTGCCGCCGAGCACTAGGGCCCTGAGTTCGATCCCCGGTCCCGGAAAAAAAAAAAAAAAAAAAAAAAAAAAAAAAGGGGGGAACCATCGGATGGTTCCTTCTTATAAAAAAAAAAAAACAAAAAAACAAATTAACCATTTCTCTCCGAAAAAATTCATATTGAGAGAAATCATTCTGATAGAACAGTTAATAAAATACGCACTCTTGTCAACTCAACCTATTTTAGAGCTCCCTAACTCAACTCTTTTCAAATTATATAACTAAAGGAACACTGTACACGTACCATTTGTATTAATAGGTCTTTTTGCCCAATTTCTTTCAATGTATCACCATCCACATCTCACTAAATTCACCTTCATGTATGTACAGGAACTTCCATTAGTTATCACTGGACTGAAAGCTACTAATCAGTTTAGTGCAGAAAATAAAAACACATAATGATCATATTCCTCTTCTACATTTTACTATGCAACTATTCCTAAGTTCTCATTTTGTTTGTTCCTCAATTTGAAAACTCCACACAATGAACCATTGAATTCTACCACCAAATACAGCCTTAGAAATAGACAACTTTCATAACAGATTAATTTGCCACTGTCTAAGTCTATTTACATAATACAGATCTGAAAGAGTAGTGCAAATTAGACACCTGGTCACAGTACTGTGGAGCAAAAGAAAGACTCTGGTTTTAGGGCACAGTAAGAATGTTAGACAAAAAAACTGAAGGTAAGTCCTAAGTTAAGAGCAAAGAATAAAAACAAGAATTACATCTTTTTTCTCTGTTTTTCAGGATGAGACAGGTACTCTTATTTCCATTTCCACTAAGGCAGAAGAAAGGTTACAGAAAACAATGTGTTTAATGAGCATAACAGGAGCTGGGGATATAGCTCAGTGGAATAAGCGCCTGCCTAGCAAGCGCAGGGTCCTGAGTTCAATCCCCAGTACCGCCAAAAAAACAAAAAAAACAAAAATAATGAGTATAACACAGCATAATAAATATATATATGCTTGTATATATATTTCTTTAAAAAGGAATATAATATAAATTTTTATATTATTAATTTCAAAATGTACTTACAAAGACAATTTTAAAATATTGCAGTCGCCTGAGTAGTAGAAAGCTGAGGTGCTGAGGCATGAAATGCTGGTGAAGCTTTCCTAGTCAACACACTCACCAAATAAAACCAAAGTGTTCTGCAAGTTACCCTAAAGGCAAGGACCTGAGAGCACACCCCAAACTGAAACCCTAGTGACAGGTGCCATGCGTCCACACAGGGTGGCTGGGCTGGGCAGCTTCCCCTTTCTAGAATGGAGGCTTTTTCTCTGCCTTTGTGTTTAGTCACTTGATGGATGCTCTTAGCACCGAACGTCCAGAAAAGAGCTTGGGAGTCAGAGAACTGGCTCACCATCACCTGACTTCCACCCACTCCCACATCCTCTTCTCACAATGGCAACACTCCTTACCTAAGATTTCTACCGCACTAAATGCAACGAAAGAAGGGCAACCATCCCGCAAACAGCCCTCGATCCTGAGCTAGATATGTACATAGTTCTAGTCTCAGCTTGTTCTAAAGTTTTGAAAGAACCACCTTCTAAAGATCTAGTTCCACAAAAGAGTAGAAAACTGTAGCCTGGGTTAAACAAACAAAAAAAAAAGCATGGGGTGGGGGGTCCCCTGGCATGTGTGAAGCCCTGGGGAGACAGAAGAGGAGGGAGACCACAGGCAAGCACACGTGGACCAGCCTCTGCTCCCGGTAACCACATTCTGTACTTTTCTTCTAATGACTAGCTTGTACTAAGCATACAATGCTGACTTATACACTCCTTTGTGAGGCGGTAGAACATTAAAATCAAGAGTTGAGGGCTTTTACAGTACTAGAGATTGAACCTAGCCTTAGCATTGAGCTACACTCCCAGTCCTTTTAAAAAATTTTCATTTTTTTGCCAGGTGTGGTGGTGCACACCTACAATACCAGCATTTGGGAGGCTGAGGTAAAAGGATCACCAAGAGTTCAAGGCCAGCCTGGGCTACATAGTGAATTCCAGACCAGCCTGAACTACGTGGGGAGACCCAATCTCAGATAACAAAGAAAAAAATATTTGTTTGTTTGTTTGTTTGTTTATTGGGGGCAAGGGTCTCATTAAGTTTTCTAGACTAGGCTCAAACTTGTGATCTTCCTGCCTCAGCCTCCCACAATTCTGGGATTACAGGCATGTACTATCACAACTGGCTTGTGAGCAAGACTTAAGCTTGATTTAAAACTTAGTTCTGCCACTTCCTCTTAAATAAATCTGAGCAATTATTTATCTTCTCTGTGCCTCAGAACCTTGATTTGTAAAACTAACACAATTAAGTTTAGTGGAAGTACTGTTTTACCGAAGTAGTATTTTCTCATTCTCTTTAATTATTTAAGCAATCTTTCATTCTTACATCTAGTAATCTGAGCAATGTAGTTGAGGACAGCAGTATGTAATGTAACAACCACTGTTGATTCGTATCATTTTGTCTTGAGATCCTGTATCACTTGGAGTGTTCTTATTTTGGTTTGTTTTATGTTCGAGATACGGGTATGCTGCTGCTGCTGCTGCTGCTGCTGCTACTGTTTTTTGTTGTTGTTTCTCATTTACTGCTCTCCTTAAAATAAAATTTTTTTTTAAAAATGAACCTTATACATACAAGTACACGAAAAAAGGAGTATTTTAGCAGCCTTTTTTGGCTAACTGCTAATATTCTTCTTTGATATTACACTAAAATTTGACAAATGTTTCAAGATTAGTTGCAATACGAAATCTGAAAACACTTCTTTTTGTACTCTTGTTATGTTAAAAGTCATTAGTTTACCTCTCATTTTGAATTAACCTTTTAGACAAGTACAATTTCATAATGTCCTGATTAATCTGAGAAATACTGGTCCCTTGAGTTATGCAAATCTTACAAATATAGACGTATTTTCTCATACATCAAAAAAATACTTCTCAATATTGATAAACTAATACTAGAATTTTTTTCCAGTGCTAGGATTCAAATCCAGGAGCTCCCACACGCAAGGCAAGCATTCTGTCATTGAATACACTCCCACTCCCATGACTGAATTTTTAAATATTGGAAAACTCTCGAGCTCATGATAATAGATATAGTTATCAAAATACTGGTCTTCACTCAAAATCTCAAATTTTATCACCAGCAATAAACATCATCTATTATTTTCCTTGCCATAAAAGGTTCACCTTATTTTCAAGAAAATACCTGTCAAATAAAGTAACTGTAGTTTGTCCATCCCTCTTCAAGTAAAAATGGAGCCCCATTGGAAAGAAAAAGAAAAAAGCAGCTCGCCTGGAAAAACAGTTATCACACAAGAGCTTTCCCTCAAGAGAATCATCGTACTCTCATGCACAGCAGAGCACACTTCCCTTCCCATCACATATTTTAAAATGTGTATTTAAAGGCTGAGATTAGTGAAATTAATCTTTATTGCTTCATCAAGTACATTAAATAAAATTGGTATTACTTTCACATGACTGTAATGAATACAGTAACTATGGGAGTGTAGTGGGTATGTGGGTACTCCAAAGTACTGAAATTAAGGGCTTAAAGAGATATTTGCATATCCATGTGCACAGTAGTACTGCTCAATAGACAAGAGGTAGAAACAACTCCAGTAGGGTCCACTGATGGAGTAACAAAATGCTTTATACACATACACACATATGCTTTATACCTCAGAATATTCTGCTTTAAAAAGGAAATTCCTACATTTCTCCAAGATGCAAAGAGCAATGGAAATGTGGTAGTGGTTGTACGATGTCATAAATGTGCCTATGCTATTCAACTATACACTTAATATAGTTATTTTATGTTATTACCACAATAAAAACACTTTTAAATATTGGTTATTAGCATGCAAAGCAGCTGGTATTTTCTAGATGAATAAACTCTAAAATAGACTGTAAAAACAAGAACCACTTGAAGGTAATCTAAACAAAACTCAACTATATTTTGTCCCAGCAATGAGAAAAGTGACTAAGATACCCAGCAAACTTCTGCACATGCTTTAAGACCTAATGCAACCCCTTAGAACTCAGTACAATACAAACCATTACTGTATCACCATTACATCATAAATTTCTATCTCCCTTTGGTAGGAGATAGAAAATTACCTTCTAAGTCCTAATAGCTGATACACATTCAATCTGCTCACGAAGTTTTTACTGCTTGTACTTGTAACTGGCATACATTCATTCTTGGGCTTTGCTGGGGAGTGAACCTAGGGAGAACTGAATTACGTTACTCACACCTTTTCAGTTTAGCCCAGGCTGCCCTCAAGCTTGTGATCCTCCTCCAAAGTACCTATGATTACAGGTGTGCACCACTGTGCCCAACGATAATTTATTCTTTTTGTTTTGTAAGCAATACAAACAAATCCAGGGAGCTCATTCTGGAAAGATACACTCACTCTCTGTGACCTAGGTTTATGCATTACTGTCCTTTGGTTCTTCCAGTGTCCAGCCCCTAACTCACTGTTTCAAACTCCTGCTGAATAGAATCCTAAAAATCAATCTGCCCCCTTAGAAACCATCAAATTAGCTACATTCTATGTCATGCTAATACAATATGAAATCTAATTATACTTACAAAAATTAATAAAAGGCAAAGTTGCAACGAATTTTTAGCCAATTTATGTCTCCTAGAATAGGAGCACAGAAGTATCACAGCTAATTCATTCAATAGGAATGCACACTGGAAAGGTGAACGCATGTCGCATAGTGCCGCTCCTCTTCTACATATGGGAGTTCTGCATCGTTATGTACACTAAAGGAAAAAAATCTCCCCAACTATAACTAAAACCACAGATGAAAATGCTTACTACTGAACACATGCTTTGTGTTCTTAACACAGTACACAAAGTAAGTATTGTTTTTCCCATTTTACATACAAGGAAACTGCAGTTCAAAAAAGGTAAGTATTGGCCAGAAATGGTAATACACATTTGTAATCCCAGTACTCAAGAGGCTGAGGCAGGGGGATCACAAGTTTGAGGCCAGCCTGGGCCACATAGTGATTAAGCCATCCTAAACTGTGCAACATGGCTCTGTCCCCCCAAAAAATTGTTTTAATTCTTTAAAAAAGTATGTAATTCAAGCCATAAAAAGCAATTCAGAGACAGTAAGATTTGAACCCACAATCTTGAAACTACATGGTGCCAGGGATCCAGACATGGTTCCTTCACTAAGGATGAAAAGTGCACTCAGAAAAACAAAGGGCCTGGCATGGTAGCCAAGCCTATAGTCCTAGGACTCTGAAGTCTGAGGCAGAAAGATCACTGTGAGTTTGAGGCCAGCTTGTGCTACATAGTGAGTTCAAGTCCAACCTGAACTACACAGCAAGCCCCTGTCTCAAAAAACAAAAATAAAACTCTCAGCTTTTAGGACACTATCAGTACAGGAAACAAAACATTAAGACAAAACAAAATCTGAACTAGTTAAAATATTTGATTCATATTTTTAAGCTCTATCTAATAAATCACATTACAAAACCCTACAGATCTTTAAAACATGAAATAAACCTTATTTCATCAGTATGTCCTAAAATACAGCATTCTACATAGTTTATGAAGACAAAAATTAAAAAGTAAAAACTCATTGCCACACATAAGGTCCTACTGAGTACAATAAATTTACAAAAATAACAATAAGAAATACAAGGAGGTTGTTATAGTCAGGATTTACAAGGCCATAAATTTAATATGACACATAATTTATAGGATTATTTTATCATATTCACCCAAAGAGTCAAATGCAGTCAATACAGGTGATCTGTCTACATACTAAAGACCCAAAGAATCCAGCTGAGGGCAGTGTCCTGGATCCCATGGCAGCATCCTGCATGAGTCCAGCTGAAGACCTAGAGCCCATGACAATGTCCACCACAAGCCCAAATGGAGGTCTAGAACCCAAGACAATGTCTCACGCAAGTCTGTATCAAGGATCTGCATGGGGAAGGCCCAAAGGTCAGTGGTGGAAGCTACGGTCTGTGCCAGCAGAATGAAGGATCTGTGCCAGCACTGGAGCCAGGAAGCAACACTCAAAGACCCAAAGCTCCTCTGAAAAGAACTGCAGCCATCTTCAGCTTCTCTAATGATGAAAACAGCTGAGTTCATATCAGGAAAACCAGCATGACAAGCTTCTCCAAGAGAATCAACAGGACACCATCCTTCTCCTCTCCAGTTCTCCTTTTATGCTGTTGGCAACAATCCTCAGGTGAGCCTTCCACACCCAGCACCGCACTGACGCAATTCAGCTGGGTATTACAAATTGACCATAAGTTAATCCACCATAGAAGTAAATACAAGCAAGAAAAGTAAGAGAAATTTAAAGATTTCTACGTGTGATATAAAGGTAAATAAATCATAAATTTTCAACACAGCCACAACCTAACAACCATTCCCTCAGTGAATCTTACTGTGTGTCAATCATATGCTAATATTAGGGGTACAAAGCTGTGACATTAGTCCAGAAAAGGGAGTAAGACATATACATAAAAATTTACAACACACAAAAAAAGCGGTGCCCCAAACAGCTTGTTAAGTCAGAAAGAGAGATTATTTCCAAAGGTCAGAAAAATAAGGCATTATAAGAAATAGCCTTTAAGGTTCACATCCATAGCTAAATCAGATTTAGACAAGAAGAGGTTGAAAGGAACATTCTGTGTCTCTAGAGTCTAATCTCAACACTGGCACACAATATGATCAATACATGTTTCCTGAATGCATGACTGGGCAAAGGCATAGACCAATGTGTGCATTAAGGTGGTAAGAAAACAGCTTTGAAAGTACATCAGGACTGTTGTAGGCCTTATCAAATTTTAATCTGTACGCGATGAGGAAACTATTAACGCTTTTAAACAGGACAATGATATGACCAAAGCTATGGGGTGAGGAAGAATAAATTGACAGAACTTAAATTAGATGGTAGTTCAAAGAGAAAACCACATCCAAAATAATTACCCTTCATTCTTGGTCAGTCCTTCTCCTTAGGAATCTATTACACTAATTATTTCTGATGATATGTGTAGCGACACTTGAATAGACAGGGTAACTACCAGAAGGTGTTAGCAGGCTGGACGACCATCATCACGTTACTCCTCACTCACACAAACATCACTATAATTTCAAGCAATTTTCTACGGCAATGGTACCTCAGGCTTCAACCGAATATTCCAAACCCTTTAATCATTTGGTACTTCTGTACCAACTTGTACTTTCATATCCCAAAAGCAAGAAAAGAGAGACAAATACTTTACATCAGCTTTTAAAATGCTTCTATCAAAAAGCAACACGTTATTTCTGCTCACATTTCACTGAACAGACCAGGTTACACGGCCATACCATCTTGAAAGAGGCTATGATGTATGATACACCCCACACACAAAAGGAGACCAGAAATCTTACTGAGCAGTATGAATAACTCACCACATTTTGATGTGTTTATAATGTCTAGTAATAAACCATTAATAATATAATTATTTTGAAGGGAAAAAATGCCCAATTTCGTTGTTTGTCTTTGGCAGTGCTAAGGAGCAAACCTAGGGCCTCGCACATATTAGGGAAGCACCCTACCACTTAGCTACAACCCCACACTTACTCTTTGGGTATCAAGGTTCTTTCTCACACTGATTATGAAACAATCTCATTTCTGTGTTTATTGACTCTAAAAAATTTAGTATCTTCTGTTTCAGTTTTTTGGGGGATAGTTTTTGTTTTTAAGGGTCTCACTATGTAGTCCAAGTTGGCCTTGAACACATAGTCATGCTCCTGCCTCAGCCTCCCCTGTGCTGGAATTATAGGAGTGCTGGAATTACAAGTGTTGGAATTATAGGCATGTACCACCATGCCCAACTATTTCAGATTTTTAAAGGATCTTTGTGTGTGTTGTTTTGAGATGGGATCTCGCTATGTTGCCCAGACTGGCCTGAACTCCTAAGCTCAAGTTTTCATTGCTTTGGACTATAACCATACACTACTATGTCCATTTTTTCATACTTTTTATAGCTCCTATTACTTTAGGAATAATTTTCAAGCTTTTCAAAAACTATAGTATATAACTGCTCAAAAGTAAACAGCAATCGGGATGAGGAGAAGGAGAAATGGAAGAAAGGGATAGCTATGTATGTATGTATGTATGTATATGCAGGATAGCTAACATGGTTGCACTACTGTCTCATGTCGCTTTATTGTAGGGAACAGTCAATGATTAGTTTAATCAATCTTGTATGCCTATTTGCATTATCCTGAACATACACTTTGAAGTTATGAATGTGTAATACAACAACGATTGTAATTCCTTGTCACCTTATCTGTAATTCAGTCTTTGTACCGTTCTTGTGCTACTTTTGTCTGTTTGCTAACGTATTCCTTCTTTTACTTTTAAACTAAAAAAACTATAGTATATTCCATCCTGCTCTAATCTGATTAATCTCTAATTTTTTTCTCATTGAAAAGGATGTAACAGATAAGGAGCAATAATGCCGGACATAGTGGCACACGCCTATGACCCCAGCACTTGGGAGGCTGAGGCAGGAGAACTGCCACAAGTTGGGGCAAGCCTAGGCTAGCTACACGGTGAGTTCAAGGTCAGCCTCAATGACACAGAGACTGTCTCAAAAAAGAGTAGTAATTACAGTCAGATCATTATTAAGAGTTCATGGAATAATCAGTAATTAAGAATAATGAAAGTTGCCAATTAGTTGTACTGCTAGATTTCATTAACAAGAAACACGTTACAGTGGAAAAGGTGGTGGTCCTGTGTACCACCACCTGCTAGTCCTCTTTGCCTCCCAAGAGGAATAAAGTTTTGCTTACATTCAAAACAAAAAGTCAAATGTGGTGGCACCCACCTATAATCCCAGCACTTGGGAGACTGAGGCAAGAGAATCACCACAAGTTTGAGGCCACCCTGGGCCACAAGAAGACACTGTCTCAAAAAAAAAAAAAAAAAATTTCTTTAGACAGGAGAAGCAAATCTAACAAAGAATATACATGTTTTAGAATAAATCCTAGTTCAAACCCCAGCTCTATCACTTACTGGCTGTAGGAATTTCACATTACATAATCTCTAAACCTCACTTACCTCATCTACAGTAACTCCACCTACTTCACCGGTCTACCTCAGGGTTAAATGAGAAAAATTATTTTTAAAAATGCTTGAAGGTAAATGCTCAAAAGAAATGGCTGGAAAAAAATGGCAGTAGCATAAATATATTTTGATAAACAATATTTTCATCAAGATTTTCCAAAAAGCACATTAATTTCTTTTCATTGTTTTATTTGTGTTTTGTTTTGCTGTACTGAAGACTGAACCTAAAGTTTCTCAGATCCCAGGCAAGCACTCTACCACTGAGCTTCAACCCTGTGTCTTTAGATTTGTATTTTAAGACAATCCCACTAAATTGCCCAGGCTAACCTTGAACTTGTGACCCTCATGTCTAAGCTTTCCAAAGAATTAAGATTACAGGCATGTGTCACCATAGCCAGTAGAAAAGCGCTTTAATTTCTAATTGACTAGTTGAGAACTATGTCATATGAAGGTACTATCCAGGGCAGAGACACATAGTCAAACACTACAATTACCCACTGTACTATACACAGTTACTTCACAAATGAACCGCATTCTCTTAACCCTGAAAAATTACGCCAAGAATAAAGACATCCAACCAATGCATCAGAAGGCACTTGCAAAATGTTGCAGTCCTGATGTTTACATATTGAATAAAAATTTTTTCTTTTTCTCAGACAGGGTCTCACTATATAGTACATGCTGAGCTTGAACTCACTTATATATTCCAGGCTGGCTTCAGACTCATGGTAATCCTCCTGCCTCAGCCCCTCCAAGTGCTGAGATTACAGGCGTGTGTGTCACCACGCCCAGCTCCATACTGAATTCTGACCATGGAACTTTAGTTTTCATTTTAATTAATACAAAATTTATGATGATTACATTCATCACATGTACGTGACATATCTTAGGTCTTCTACGTCCTCTTTTGCACTTCCCTCCCCCTCCATCGTGTGGTCCCCTTCCTATACAAAAGATCCATCTCCCTGTTTCCTATTTTTTTCTTGTTTCCTATTATCTATCTTTTACTTTGTTCTTGAAATTGTCTGTACTTTGGGTTTCTCATATAAGAGGAACTATGTGATATTTAAGCTTGTGTGTCTAATTTATTTCACTTAATATTACAGTCTCAAGGTGCACTCATTTTCCTACAAACTACTCACCTATCCTTCCTTGTAGCAGAGTACTGTAGTACTCCATCATGTAAACACCACATTTTCTTTACCTAGTCATCTGCTGATGGACATACAGGGTGCTTCCAAAACTTAGCTACTGAGTTGTGCTGCTATAAACATGGATATGCATGAATCATTGTAATATAATGTTTTTCACCCTTGGGAAGATAGCTAGAAGGGGAATAGCTGGGTCGAACGGAATTTCTATTTTTAGTTTTTCAGCAGTCTCTATACTGATTCCCATAGTGGTTCTATGAGTTGATATTCCCACCAACATGTACAAGTGTTTCTTTTACACAAATGCCTCACTAACGTTTGTCATTATTTGATCTCTTGATGACAGCCATTCTTCCTGTAAGATGGAATCTCTGTGTTGTTTTAATTTGCATTTCTCTAATGCCCAGAGATGGTGAACTTTTTTCCATGTACTGACAGTTTGTACTTATTCTGAGAAGTGTCTACTGATTTCAGTTGCTCTGTTTTCACTGGGTCTTTTACTTTTACAGGGTCTTTTTTTTTTTTTCCTGAGTTCTTCATATAGTCTAGATATCAGTCCTCTGTCTGAGGAGTAATTGGCAAAATATTTTCCCATTCTGTAGGCTGTCTCTTCTACTCTCTTAGTTGTTTCCTTTGCTGTGCAGAAACTTTTTAATTTAATATAATCCCATTTGTTGATTCTTGATGTTATTTCTTGGGCAACTGGGGTTTTGTTCAGAAAAAACCCTTGCCCATGTCTATGTCTTAAAGAATTTTGCCTGTTTTGTCTTTCAACTGACTGTTGTAATATTTAGATCTTTGATCCATTTTAATTTGTTTAGTATATGGTGAGAGCTATGGGTCTAGATCCAACCTTCTGCGTGTGGATAGCCTGTTCTCCCAGCAGAACTTTCTTCAAAGGAATTATTACCAGAAATTCACAAAAAGAAAAACAGAAAACAGTAACTACTCTGTGCAGCACCAACTGATCTCTTCAGAACACCTTTTGGAGATAACATTACAATCAGCCGATATTGCCCTACAATGGTAGAAAATGAAATCAGACAGGCTAAGTGACATGCCCAAACTAACCAGCATTAAGACAAGAACCCAAATCTATTGGATTCTAATCCAACGTCTGTCCACTGACAAGCTTTTTCTTAGCTACAAAATGCTTCCCAGCAGTATTTATCTTTCTCGTCTCTACTACAGTGCATTTCAACCTTCTGACTTATTTGGCACCCTTACTTTTCTATTACTCTCATATTATTCATACTATTCACATTACTCATTATTTTGTGCCCCATTACTCATTCTCTTACTGTTTTGTTGCCCATTCACATTGTCACAGGTCCTAAAACATTGCAGAGAAGCATTTAACTCCTAGCTTTAACTTACAAAACTACTTAGTTTGCCCCAGATTCACAAGACAAGAAAAGTAATGAGACTCAAAGAATCCTTAAAATGTCAGAAACTGAGGTCCTATTTGCTGCCTGAGCTACAGAATGTTACTATTCCATTTTCTACATTCCCAAAAGTCTGTCATCAGAATGCTGAGATTAAATGATTAACTTCTTTACTAAACAATTTATATCCTTTGCTGGGTGTTGTGGTGTATGTTTTATAATCTCTCTATACTTGTATATAAAATACCATATATATTCACACAGGTATACACACACACAGCATACACACACACAAATGTACAAATTCTGTAAGTCTGGAAAGAAAAACACCAAATTATACCCCCAAAATTAGCCAGGCTTGGGGGCACATGCCTGTAATCCCAGCACTCAGGAGGCTGAGGCAGGAGGATCGCCTGAGTTCAAGGCCAGCCTGAACTACATGGTGAAATCCTGTCACAAAAAACAGAAAAATTAAACTTAAAAAAACAGAAATTTTCTCTAGGTAGTGTCATTTCTTCATATGTAAACTTTTGTTATATGTAATTCCTGACTTGAGGGATTGTACATTACTGCTATAATAAAAAGACTTCTTAAAAATGTCTTTCATGAAGCATAAGAACGGATGACCCTCAGAACAACAGATTATAAAGTAGAAAGTTAACGATAAAAATAAATCTACTGGCAAAGTCAAAGTTACATAAAGTTCTGCCAAAATCACAGCTCACGATGAATGTCTCTTTCCTTAATTACACACTTATTTCATCTCTTGTTAAAATGAATGTAGAACCAGTTTGGGCTCTAGAGTCACAGACCCATGTTCAAGCCCTAACTCTGAAGAAACTGTGTTAACTCTGGGCAAGTTATGTGGCCTCTTCTGAGCTTCAGTCTATTTGTCCCTAAGATGGGTAAAGAGACCTCAACTTATGAAGATTAGGTTGTGAGGATTAAAGTAGACTTGTAGAGCACTTAATACTAAGATTGGCACATGGGAAGCAGTAATAAACAGCAATGTGTGACTGTTACTGTTCTTGTTATCACATTATTCATAGACACAAAATCGTGAACACTTCAATGGCAGTGACCACATCTTATTATGTTCACCCTTCATCCCTGGCACCTCGTAGTATACCTTATATACAACAGGCCTTCAATACAACGCTAAATGCAGTACATACAGAATTAGTCAACTAACTTCCCTGGACCTCAATTTCTTGTTCTTACAAAATCATTTTAAAAAATATTTATAGAGACTAGTGGTTCCCAGCAAGCAACAGTTGTATTAGTAAAATCCCTGCACAATTTGACAGGAATCAAGGCTGAGGGGAAAGACTATATGTAATTGTTCTTCTAAGTTAATATTTGGGTCCTGACACAACTCACAGATGAACTATTACTTTTACTTGGACTCAGGAAAGAAATTTCTCCATTTAAGGGCACATATCCTAGGAAGCAGTTAAAGTGGTAATCTTTAAACTGCCACAAGCAGTTCTGGCAAAGCAACCAAAACAATGCTTTACCACAATCAAGGGTGAGGGGAACCGTACTATTTCAGAGACCTCATGAGCTTAGAAGACAATACACATGAAAAGGGGCCATGAAATAGTGCATCAGTTGTTCTTAGGGGAACAAATGAAAGGTTTTAAGATCATGATCTGAACTATAAAGCATGAAAGACAATCAACATTTTTCTATATACTATCAAATAAATTACATCAAAAACTTAAGATATTCATTACCTGAAGAAATGCTTTTTTCACAAAAATCTAAATAAAAAGGGAATTCCCTTTAAGAATAAAGAGATTTTAAGCCTGGCATGGTGGTGCATGCCAAGAGGAAAAACAACCACTAAATTCGATGGGGCAAGATGAAAAAAGCTGACATGAAACCAGAAATTTTGGATAAATCATAATATCCTCGTGCAGTATTTAATAAAAACAACCACCTTTTACAAAACAAAGTCTGACACAAGACAATTCAAAACTGCACAGATCAGTAATTTGTGCAGCTTTCTTTAATTTTCCATGCCTAATTTGACAAAAACCTCAGATTTCATACAAAAGTGCTTAATAGAAGGTTTACAGTCCAGTTTCTGTAATTACTCTGTTGAAAGGAAAATAGGCTACATAGCATTCATTTGCTTTGAGTTAAAACTGTCTCATTAGCTGGGCATGGTGGCACATGGCAATCCCAGCACTTGGGAGGCTGAGGTAAGGGGATTGCTGCAAGCTCAAGATCCTGGGCTACACAGGGAGTTTAAGACTAGTCTGAACCACACAGAGAGACTCTGTCTTCACAAAAAAAAAAAAAAAAAAAAAAAAGTCTGATTAGTACCATGGAAACGTCATACCTTGCTCCACAGAGACATTTCATGGTTTATAGTATTATACATTACAGTGGAAATACCACTTTAAAAACACTACTGGGGTCAGGGATATATACAGCTCAGTGGCACAATGTCTGCCTGGCAAGCACAAAGTCCTGAGTTCAATTCTCAGAACCAAAAACATAAACAAACAATAAAATAAAATCACTATTATGAAAATTATACTTGGTAGTTATTTTCAGTAAAACTTTTGATGAACATAAAATTAAGCAGAGTTTATGGTATATGAATTTTCTCACAATAAAGCTCTTATTTTAAAAATGACACATGCAGAGAAGAGCAAAATCTTTTTCATTCTCTAGCATCTGTAATGGGTATATAAGAGGTCAATTCTACTGTTCCATTTTCAGTATGTTTTAAAATTATTAAGTATTTTATTATTATTTAGTGTTATTTAAAATCATTTTAAAATTTATTAATTAGGCAAGCAGTTATATCTACATTCTTGGGTCATCATCGATTTCCCAATGACAAAAGTCCTAAACAGGTTAAAGTATAAAGTGAAGAAGCCTATACTGACCAAACACAAGAAACAGGTAAAGTTGTACAACAAACTAGAATACCAGATTTAGCTAAATCTGACCAATGCATCATTTAACGTGACGTCTTCCCTTCCCCCCAAAAAGAGCTACTTTTTTTTTCCCCTAGAAACAGAGTCTTGCTACATAGTTTAGGCTGGTCCTCGAATTCCAGTACAGTAGCCTAGGGTGGCCCTGAACTTCTTTGATCCTCCTGCCTCAGCCTTTTAAGTGCTGAGATTATGGGCATGTGCCATCACCCTCAACTCATGAGGGGATATTTAAACTAGAAAAATCAAACTAAAATTTATCCAAAGGAGAGAAAAATTAAAATCTATTCATTTATTCAAAGAATAGGTTTTAAGTTTAATAATATACATATATTATACATTTATAATTTTGGCAAAAATTCATTCATTCTCTTCTATCAGTCCAAATATTTCCTTAATAGTAACTGTTCTGTGCCATATATAATGCCAGGCGCTTGGGATACAAAGATGAACAAAAGAGATAAAATCTGCCCCTAAGGAGGTTATAATCCAGGAGAAAATACAGACCTGGAATTATCGCAAGCATTCAACCTCAACTAACTGGGAGAAAGGAAACGAATAGTGAGCAAACACAACATGGGAGAGGTAAAACGACTGAAAAACAATGCAACCTAAATCCTTAATCTACACAGGAAAAACAATCATTTATTCTAGAACAGTATCTTAGAAAAGTCCATTTATTTCTGTACCTTATGAAACTGCCTATAACCACCTAGGCTTCCAAAAGAGAACTTCTATCTTATCTCTCTCTCTTTAAATATATAATTTATCCTGGCCAAAACAAGTCTCTATTTTCAAAACACTAAGTAAATGTCACCTTCCTACAGGTGACTTTAAACATCTAACTAAGGCAATCTCAACTATTTATAGTTCCATATACTACTGTATTATTAAAAGTCCAGCAGCCCCATGTTACTACCAATCTTGGTGGAAAAACAAAGGATGAAAAGCTTAACCCTAGGTTCACTTAATGTTACAAAGAGATTCACTAGCTACAAGTAATTCATCTCACTTTTAAATTTTCAGATTTCAAGAAGACAAGGAAAAGGATAAAATAAAGATGGGTGTGGGGGGAACAACACTATCTCATAGAGGGAAACGATCAAGGTCATTCTTATCTAGCCCCATTAAAAGAGATTTTCATTCATGACAAAAATTTAACTAAACTTACATATCAAGCCATCAGAATTTTTCTCAAGATTCATGACTAGATGCTTCTAAATGATGGGGCTATAAGCAATGACAAAGAGGATATCCTGTCATAGGAAAGAACCAAGACACAATATTTATCAAATCATCCTATTTATTACACTGTATGAGAAAAAGAAAAATGTTTAAAGCACAGTAATGTGGGTGATAACAATACTGAGAAAATTACTTGAAGCGAAGCAAGAAGGAAGTCACCAAAGTCACTGGTGTGAAAATATCCTCTGTCCTATTCCATGTCCAAAAGGACAAAGTTTAACATCCTCCTCTGGCCACCCCTCTGGTAGGACTTAATGAAAGATGAGTCACTGACACATTTCACAGAACAAAAGAACACAAGGGCCTGAGAAAGGCTGTGGTCTACTCTAGGTCATACAGCTAATTCTGTTACAGAAACGAGAGAATTGGAACTTGAAAGTCCTTCCAACCATATAACCTCGCCAAGCGCAAGTCATTTTACCGAGAGTAGGAGAACAGGAGATGGAGTGGGGTGCCAAGTGAGGGAACTAATACAATATCCAGCTACAGAGTTATTATTTCCTAAAACAAGAAGGAAAAAGAGTTTTCTTCTCAGAAATGGGCACCTGTAACAGCTAACTCATTTGCCAGCATTGCTGCTCCAATCACATCCTGCCCTCCAGAATGCTCCCGCTGCTTTGGGGACTACAAAGAGAAAATCTGCATTACAAGTCTTTGACTCACCCAAGTCCTTCCTGAACCATTCCACCTTAAGTCTTTTTCCTTTTCTCCAGTCCATATAATTCCCTTCCCTTGCATTAAGCAGAAAATATACACTTAAAAAAAAATGCTTGATATGAACTGAGTTTGGCAAAAAGTTAGGGGACTGAGGATAGCTATTCAGTACCTAGATTTTTCTCACTGACTTTCTCCCCGTACATTCTATACTTCTAAAGTGAACCTAAAAAACTAGTTTCTCAACTTCCAATATAGGTTAAACATGAACTAATTAAATGTTTGTAAAACACTTTGATGATGTGAACAAGTGTGTAAATGTTAATCATTTATTTCCATCCACAAAGCTCCTGCACGTGAGGGGAAAAATTATTCTTACCAGCAAGTTTCTGCTACCATAAAGGCACAAACATGGAACTCTATCAAGTTTTTAAGAATTCTACGAAGCTAGGTGTGGTGGCACAGGCCTGAAATCCCAGAACTTGGGAGGATGAGGCAGGAGGATCTCTCTTGTGAGTTCGAGGCCTGCCTGAACTGCATAGTGAAACCCTGTCTCAAAAAGACAAACAAAAAATAAAAATAAGAACTCTAGGAAAACTTCAAGAGCAGACTGCAATGGTTTTCTCCTTATAAATTAAGAACAAGCTGGCATTTTAAATTGGCTGCTTCAGATATAATTATATCAGAGTGAAAAAAATGTGACTTCGAGCATGTACAATGAAACTAGAATATGTTTATTGCCACAAATTCCTGGATTAAAAATTGTAGTTCACTGACCTGGAAAGAAAGAATTAAACGTCTTAATTCTAGGTCTTTTTTATTTTTGTTTTCTCATCAAAAAGGAAGGACAGTATCTACCTTATAGGGTAATCATAAAGGACACACAACTTCTTCCCATTTGTGATTTTACTTTTTAGAAACATCTTTTAGGAAATGGCCTCAGATCTCTCCAGACTCAAAACACACACTCTCTTATACACTAAGCATACATATACTACCAATTTGGCAGGAGCGCCCAGGCAAAGGCTTCAGCCATTCTTACCCATAGACCATAATCAAGAGAGAAAGCATTATAACCAGGACCCAAGACTTCATATGACTAAGAACACCTGGAGCTTCTACTGGTTGACTCTTGTTGCCACAATTTTTTCCTAAACTCCACCAATTGCAAGATTTCATCCAGAGTTCCTTTGTAGCCTGAACCCAGCAACTCTGTTTCACAGCATCCAAGAGGTGAAAAACCATTGCCTTCAGCTTGTCAAAGGTTCGTTATTCCCATGATGGACCCTCCCTTCTTCCACTCCAAAAATGCACTCACTTTGGACAAGGCAGAATTCAACTGGCCACACCAATAAAGCAGATTAGTTTACTGATACCATCCAAATCATTCTGAGTGTTTCCAGAAGTGATTCATGAGTTCTGTAAAATATCAGCTTTGCAGAAAGCATGGAACATTTCTACCACCTTTAGCCCAACTATCACCAAGGCAAGAGTACTCCTAAAAACCTAAGTTAATGTTGATATCGTTCAGATTTTAAAACAAAACAAAACCTTTCAAGCACAGTGCAATTTCTGTGTTATACACACAATGCCAGAGTCTCCTTCGAACAACTAGCCTAATAGAGAAAGCACGTACTAATAACTTTCCCAGGAGCTGTTATGGTTTCAAAACCACCCACACTCTCTCACCTGATTCCTGTCTATGATTAACAGCTGAGATTTTTTAAACAAACTATACCTAATGGGAACAAGTAACATTAACCACCACAAACAAAAGAAACTTTACCATGCCAGAAACTCACCACTTCATGTAGCATGGTAGTACACACCTGTAATCCCAGCACTCAGAATAGGCTGAGGCAAGAGGATTGCTGCAAACTCAAGGTCAGCTTGGGTACACAGTGAGTTCAAGACCAGCCTGGACTACATAGCCAGACCCTGACTCCAAAAGAGAAAAAAAGGCAGGCCCTCCAAAAATATTACCTCCCTTACGAAAAATCAAGGGTAAAGGCAAATTTGTATGTACACTGCAAAAAAATAAAAAAAACCCTCCACCTATCATTTTACTCTTCAAAAGTAACTAAATACTTCCCAATACCCTCCTTCCAGACTAGTCTATGTGGATTTGAAGCTCACATAAATGACTCCCTTGCATAACATTAAAAACATCAATGACTATCACCAAAGTCTTTAGAGAATGGAAATGTATAATAATTTCACTAACAATATTTCTATCACAACTAAAAAAGTTTTTAGTATGTTTGGAGTCTTAACTCTGACTGGATAATCTCCCCTTACTCAGTTTCAAGACCTCTAGTGGATGCCTGAAACTGCCAACAGTACCAAAACCAAAAAATATACCGATTTCTTTCCTATATATAGATACATATGATAAAGCTTAATTCATTAATTAGGCACAGAGACTAGTATCAATAACCAACAAATCAGAACAGTTACAACAATATGCTGGAACAAAGTTAAGTGAGATAGAGCATACCGGTGCATTCCTGTAATCCCAGTACTGTGGGAGAATAAAGCAGGAGGATCTCTCAGCAAATTAGTGAGATCCTACCTCAAAAATAGAAATAATACAGACGCGGATAGGTAGCTAAAGAGAAAAGCCCCAATTTCAATTCACAATACTGAAAGGAAAAAAAAAAAACACACATAAAACAGGCTGGGGGTGTAGTTCAGTTACAGGGCCCAGGATTCAATCCCTAGTACTAATAAAAAAAACCCAAAAGTGAGTGTGGTCTCCCTCTCTCAAAAAATCTTGTTGTGCTGTACTCCTCTTCCCCTTCTTGTTGACAGCAGTAACTAAAACTGCAGAGACTGAAACTGAAGATAAGCAAAGATTACTCTGTAAAGCTTACAAAACATACATTAAGACCCAATTATTAGAAACTACAACAGTAAAGAAAAATGAAAGAAAGTCTAAAGTAAAAGAAATACCATGTTCATGGGTTAATATCAAGAAGATGGCATTTCTCCTCTACTACTTTACATTTTCAATGCAATCTCAATCAAAAATCCCAGCAGCCAAGCGGGGGGGGGGGGGGGGGGGG
>PVLD010004155.1:37099-50651 GCA_004027595.1 Dinomys branickii | reverse complement strand
AAATTCAACACTACCTCATTTCAAAACTCACTATAAATCTACAGTACTAAACAATGTGGTAATGGAGAAGTGAAACGCAGGTCAGTGCTACAAAACAAGAGAATCCAGAAACAGTCAGAAGTATGTATAACCAACTTTTAAAGAGCAAAAATAATCCAATAGAGGATATTCTTTTAACACATTGCTAGAATAAATCAACATTAAATCCATATTAATAAAAAACCTTCAAGTTCGGTGTGGTGGCACATGCCTGCAATCCCAGCACTTGGGAGACTGAGGAAGGAAGATCACTGAGTTCAAGGCCAGCCTTGGCCTATGTAGGAACTTCAGGTTCAGCCTAAAGGGCATAGCACAGACCCTGTCTCAAAAAAATAAAACTTTCATGTCTTGCATCATTTAGTAAAATTAATTCAAAGGTGGTCACAAACTTAAATGTAAAATTTAGCCAGGTACACAGGCATATACCTGTCCCCCCAGCACTGAGGACACTGAGGCAACAGGATCACCAGGAGGTGGACACCAGCCTGGGCTACATAGTAAATTCAAGGCCAGCCGTTATTACTACACAGCAAGATCTCGTCTCAAAAAAATAAGAGTGCCGGACCCGGTGGCGCACGCCTGTAATCCCAGCACTTGGGAGGCTGAGGCAGGAGGAAGTGTGAGTTCAAGACCATCCTGGGCTACAAAATGAGCTCAAGGTCGGCCTAAATGATATGAGACTCTGTCTAAAAAAAGACATACACACACAAAAAGAAATTCTCCTCAAAAAACCTTAAAAGAATAAAGTGACAGAACAGGAAAAAGAATCTGCAAGTTATAAGGAATTGAGACTATATTCAATTAAACTCAATTTTTTTTAAATGGGCATTTTTAAACAGACACATTACCAAAGAAAGTCAAATGATCACATGACAAGATACTTGAGCCAAAAATAAAAGGAATTCTGTACAATTCCATTTATATGACATTCTTGAAAAAGCAGAAATCATAGAGACAGAAAACAGATCCAGTTTCCCGGGTCTTGGGGATGAAGAATGGGTTGCTTACAAAAGGGCTCAGAAGAATTTGAGGGTGAAGGGACTACTCTGTTTCAAGTAGTGGTTATAGGAATGTATACATTTGTCAGAACTCACATAATGTTACACTAAAATGGGTGACTCTGGGCTGGAGATATAGCTCAGCGGCATAGGCCTGGCAAGGCTGAGGTCATGAGTTCGATCCCAGGTACCCAAACTAAATAAATAAATAAGATAGATAAAATGGGTGAACAAAAACCGGTGAATTTTAGTGAATATAAAGTACTGCACATATTCAAAAAACAATGAAAAAAATGGACACCAGAGAGAACATAACAACGTAGTGAGTGAACCTTGATTTCACCTTGATTAAAACAAAAACTTTATTCATGCACATTTACAGGACATAATGATTACACTCACCACGGGGAGTTGCATATGCACGTAACACATCTAAATTCTTTTTATTTCCCTCTCCTGTAGTGTAATACTCTAAAAACATTTTTAATCAATTATAAAAGATATTTGGGGGACAACTAGAGAAAGGTGCACTATGCCCCGGATATACAGAATTACTATTAATCTTCATAGATGTGAATAATGATATTTGTTTATACTACATAAAAAGGATTACCAAACTTTTTGTGGAGGCGGCCAGACAGTAAATAGTTTCCACTCTGTGCACCATAAGGTGTTAACTACCCTAGACTGCCTCTGCAGCACAACCCAACCACAGACAACATGTAAATACATGGGTGTGGCAGCACTCCAAAAAACTTTACAAAAATGGGCAGCAGGGGACTGGGGATATAGCTCAGTGGAATGAGCGCTTGCCTAGCAAGCACAGGGTCCTGAGTTCGATCCCTAGTACCGCAAAAAAAAAAAAAAAAAAAGGGCAGCAGGCCAAATTTGTTGAGCGAAAACTAAACTCCAGCAACAGAAAGGAGAGTATGCTAGTGGTTGCCTCTGATCAGCATTCTGCCTCAAAAGGTGTATCATTCTAGAAAACAACAGAAATGTTCAAAATCTTGCTTGTGCTGCTAAGTTATTAGCGTGTACATTTGGTCAAAACTCATTATACTCTACATACTTAAAATGAATGCATGCTATGTTCATAACACCTCTTATTTCTTAAATGTACTCTTTTTAGATATTATCAACATGAACAGCATGGCCTTTAGTGCCAGAATAATGAATTCAAATTTCAAAACAATGACCTACTAGCTGTATGGCCACTGCCAACGCACTGTAGGATTTCAGTTTTCTGATCCTAAGATGGATTAATTATCTCTCCTCCAAGGATTTAAGAAAAAGAAATGTTGGTAAGCAATTTTTAAATTTTAAGTATGAAAATTATGGATCAGACAACTGTAAACTCTTTTGTAGTCTTCTCAAATAGTCTGACATTCTTTGTTCACTGTTTATTGTGGTTTCACCTGCCTTCCAGCACTGGCACCCAATGCCAGTTCCCGGGAGTTCACAGTAACGTGGGTGTAACAGCAAACACCATGAACTTTACAAAATACTCCATGATAAATACGTTGTAAAAGAAAATTAAAAGAACCCAAAATAAAAAGAAAAAAATACCAACTTTCCCAAGCAAGAATGGCAACAAAAAAAATGCTATACTCTTGTAATTATCTTCTATAAAGAAAACAGTAGTTAGTTGGATACTTTCCTCCTTTTACATTACTATTGGAGTTTTAGCCAACCAAATCCAACCAACCAAAGAAATTACACTGCCACACGGCACGTGCATATGCCTCATCTCATGTTTTTCTCACAACAGTAGTATTTATTAGACAGGATAAGAACGTTAATTTTTTTTATTTAATAAATATTAAGATAAAATGGCTTACTCGAGGCCATATAACCAATAAAGGCAAAGTGTGACTGTGAAGTCAGATCCTGTGGCCCACTATCATCTTGGGTCCCATAATAATCTTTTTCTAACTTTCACAGGCCTGTCTCTAACTTGACCTTTTTAGTTAAAAAGACCAAATAATTGTAGTGTGTCATACTGACTTCATAACCATTCAGGAATATTTGGTTATTTTGGGTGGCAGCGATTAATTCTATGGACAAGTAAGAACTTATCATATGATCAGAAAATAAAAATTCAAAACACTTTTTGCCAGTGGAAGAGCCCACAGAGTGACATAAATGGTAAACATTTGGTACCTTTTCCTTCTCTCCCACCCCAATATCCACATCACACGTACACATACTGATATCCACCTTCCCTGAATACTGCACACAGCTCTAAAGAGGTAAAAGACAACCACAACACCAAGTCTGCTAGTCCACCCCCTCAGCAAAGACTGACAAAAATGGGTTATTGGGCTGGGGATACAGCTCAGTGGCATAAGTGCCTGCCTGGCAAGCACAAGGTCCTGCGTTTGATTCCCAGTACCACAAAAAAAAAAAAAAAAAAAGGGTTATTGCTTCATCTTCTACTTATGTCCCTATCAACCCCAAAGGTTGACTCAAAGACTACAGACCTGAGAATATGCACATGAAACTAACTGCATCCTCCTCTCTCCCCGTTTACTGTAAGTCATGTTACTGTAGTAAGATGCCTATCTCCACCAGTAGCACCTACAGATTAAGACTATTCAATTGTACTTAACTGTTAACTTTATAAGAAGAGAGCATCAAAGTCTACATTTGTTCAGGTAGCTTTACCAGGGATATTTTGTACCTTCACCCTGTGCATTTGACCAATATCCAGAAATGTCCTTTATACATAAAGACTTCTGAAATGTATCTCCTCTATTTGGTATTTTAAGTATCCTAAACTGAGCTGGTACATCTGATTTAAATCACTGCTTCCTTCTGTAAAGCACAGCACCTTCAAAAGCATTATCTTGAAGAGGAAGTGGGGGATTTGCTAGAGTCAGTGTACACTGTGCATTGCACCAACACTATGTTAACACCCAATCCAGTTCTACCTTTTAGTTTGGGTTTGATGTGGTAGTAGTGGTTCAGTTTGTGAGTGTGTATGTGTGTTTAAACAAGGTCTTACTATGTGATTCTCTTCGGCCTGCCTCAGCCTCTCAAGCGTCATCATGCTCAGCTCTCTGTCCAGTTCTCTCTTAAGCAAGTTTGAAAAATGTAGTCATAATCCATACTTTTTTAAGACTAAGGTATAAAAAAAGGAAAAAGCTGACAAAACTCAGATATCCTATTATTGATAATAATCCGTCTATCACCATTTACCAATCTACAATCATACAGAATCCTACTCGCCTAAGACATTCTACAAGTCCCACACAAAGGAAGACTAACAGGTAGAGGATAAACCTCTCGTTTCCTATTATCCTTCAGTTCCAAGGGTATCTCTAAAAAATTGCATCTTAAAATATCAGTAAGACTCAAGTTTCAGGATTCCTTCTTTATGAAAGTGAAGCAGCTAAAGCACTATACTCAAAAACATCGTTTTTTGTTTTGGGGGTGTTTTTGGTTGTTTTTGTTTTTGTTTTGAGACAGGGTTTCCCTATGTAATCCAGAATGGCCTTGGATCACAGCAATCTTCCTACCTCAGCCTCCAGAATGCTGGGATTCAGGCAAGGGCCACCACACCGGACTTCTGGGATCATTTTTAAGAAATTTTTTTAAGTCATGTAAAAATGCTTTAAAATTACCGTTACAGGGCCAGGGATATAGCTCAGCGGCACAGTGCCTGCCTGGCAAATGCAAGGTCATGAGTTCATTCCCAGTACCAAAAAAAAAAAAAAAAAAAAAAAATTACCATTACAATTACCAGAAAATAATCAGCCACTTAAGCACTGTACAAAGTACCTCACATAGTTTCAATTACTCCTAAGAACACTGTAAAGACATAGTAAAACCCCTTATAGAGTAGCAAGCAAGCTCTGAGAGGTTAAGTGTTCAAGGATACGTATGAATTCAGTAAGGAAATGTGAGAATTTGAACTCAAATTTACCTAGCTCCAAGGAGTACATCTCCTCTTAAAATGTGCTACCAGCCAATTTCACAATGGATGAATAGGCAGAGTTGTGAATGTGTTTTCCGGCAGTTCTAATAACTTCACCAAAGGGTCAGATCTCTAAATTTCTAAATTGCAATCTCTTTTTGAAATTCAGAGCCAACGATCTAAATATCACTTCTTTGTAAGAAAAAATGAACAGATTAAAAGAAGGTTTAAAAATCTTTTTAAAGTAAACTAAATTTCATCACATTTGTGCCAGTGAATGGTCACTCTGGACAAATCCCCAGTTAATGGCTCTCTTGTCTGTGCACCACCACTAGCCAGTTTTTTAAAAAGCATTTCACCCAATTCAAACATGCTGAATGCCCGCACCATGCCCGACCTTCTGGCAAAGGGTCCGAAGCTAAATAAGGCCCATCACAGGCCTCAAGGAGTTAAAAGACCAAGGAGTCCATTTATACTAGGAGTTCAGTTATCACTTAGCCAGGCAAATGCGTGAACTGTGAGAAACCCTAAAACAAAAGTGTGTATAACACACTATCACAGTCAGAAGACAGAAAGCAACTGGTGTACTTGTCACATTACATGGTAAGTAGGATTTGTTTACCTTATGTCCCTCCCTGACAACCCCTTCCCCTTCTATCCGCCTCCCTCACAATGCCCCCACACACACACACAACCACACAAGGCAGCCAAAGAGCAGCCTGTGACTCCTCAATGCCCATGCCTTCAGAGTATTTTCCTTTATCTTGAGCAAGTGAAGAAAGCTGATTTTCAAGCTAAATGAGGCCAAGCAAACCAAAAAAATCCAAGACCACGTTTCCGTATTACTCCGTTGGTATGAGAAATTTAAGCAAAATAGCGTACACAGTATTTCCCAATTTTAACCGATGGCAAGGGGCAACAATTTACACGAACATCAAACGACCCTGGTCATTTTGATGGAAGACAGACATTAACTTAGTTGTACCTGGCTAATTTAAGCCGAATTATTCTCTAAGCCCAAAGAAACAAATTTAGTGGACTGGGTACACCCAAAACTTAACAATGCTGGTACTTAATTCAGTCCTCAAATCGCAAAGAAACCATGAAGACAAGAACAGTAACTCTGATTTATAGGAACTAATCGTAACTCCTTTACAAATCTGCAAAGAATGACCTTTCAACAACTGAAGCATTTGTCTTGTTCTGGTCCATTCAACGGTTTAGAAAAACAGAATAAGCTGCTTTTTCTGAAAATAAAACAGGGTGAGGGGGTCGGAGGTAGTAACCAAAAAAAGGCAAACTGCTTTGTACTTTCTATTTGCCTCAAGCAATAAGCTCTCAAAATAACTTCATTATGGAGTGTAAAAATCGAAGAATGAACAACAAAATATTGCTCAACTTTCATTGTGAATTCCTGAGTTCACAGTACGATCTAGAAACAATGTGACGAAACCCTTCTGTAATGAGTTTGTTTTTTAAAAGTCTACCCTTTTTTAAGAAAATACTGAGGGTTTTCCGGGTTTTTTTAGGGGGAAGGGAGGGACCTTTTTACACACTGGTTGAGTTTGGGAGGAAAAGTGTTAACTGATCCACACGTGCAAAAAAGAAAGAAAAAAACTTTCTTCTGGTCTCCAAGGGTGGCTGCACCCGAGCCAGGTGACAAGCTGTGCCAGTCGGCCGCACCGTCCCGAAGCGCTAGCGGTCGCGCGGGCCGCGCCCCCGGGAGAAGGGGCGGAGAAGCCCCTGCGGGCGGGCGCGGCCCCGCGTGTTTACCGCGCACACGGCCGGGCAGCCGCTCCCTCGCGCCCGAGCACTTGTTCGCGCCGCTGGCCCGGTCCCACTGGCCCGCGGCCCCTGCGCGGCTGCCCGCCCCTGGGGCCGAACGGGGAGCCCTGGGGGGGCCGAGGGTCCGGGGAGGCCGCGCCTCCCAGCCCGGCGGCGGCCCCCAAACTGGACCGCGGGAGCAGCTCGGCTGCCGGCGGCAGACAATACGGACGAGGGGCGCGGCCGCGCGGCCGCGCGCCCGTGCCGCTCGCCCCGACCCCTCCTCACCTCGCCAAACTTCCCCCAACTCCGTCAACTAAGTTGTGTGCTCACCTTGCGGCTCTCGGGGCTCCCCCCGAGGGCCAGGCCGGAGCCGCTCCGCACCTTCGCCGCGGTGAAAGACAATAGGCGGCCGCTCCTCCGGCGGCGACGGCTGAGGCGGCGAGGAGCAGGCACGGCGGTCCAGACGGAACCCAGGCGCTTCACCGCGGATTCTCCGGCTCGCTGTTCGCCCTGCGCACAGCCCTGGCCCACCTGCGCATGCGCCACGAGCCGCCCAGGGGTGGGCGGGGCGCCCGAGAAGGCCGTCCGGTCTCTGAGCCCCCCCCCCATGAGTACACGCGATTTCCAGGGCCGAGCGAGAGCTGAGATTGAAAGGCAGAGCTGCCCGTCAAATTCTGTGCGACCAATGGGCAGGATGTTGGGCGGTGTGCTCAGGTTGCTAAGGGAGGCTGAGGTTGACCGCAGCTGCTGCCAGGCGGCGAAGTGATCAAAGTCTGGTGGCTGGCAGCTGCTGCTCGTGGAATTGCCCACCCACCTTCTCCACCCACCCCATCTCCGGAAACTGCCCTTCCTCTGCTGCTGGTGCACACCTGAAATGTAGCACTTGCCACACATACTGAAATGATTTACTGTTCTTTTCCTCCCACGTCTAATCAGGAAGTGGGGTCTTCTCGGAGACGAAAGTAGGAGGCTCTGCTAGGTGCGCAACAAGTGCTACTTGGACGGGTGGACGGCGCAATGGCAGGATCAGAATTGTCACTGTGCATTTCATGAACTTCGGGCTCCTCGATCACCTCAGAATCAAAGGCTTCCAGTTGGAAAAAAGACCTCAGAAATCATCTGGTGGTTTCTGAAAAGCAAAATATGGTCAGTGTGCCAGGGGTGACTCAGGAGATCATATTAGTTTCTACATGAAGTCCATTGTAATGTGTTTAGGGGAAAAATGTCTATCACTTCTTACCATTATTTCACCGATATCATTCGTTAGGTCAATAGAAAGTTATTAAAAAAGAGTCTCCTTAAGGTGTTAAGTGAAAAATGGAGACATTTTATATGCAGCTCAACACTATGCAAGACTGAAAATAAAAGAATGTGCAATACTAATTTATCGAGATTGAAATAAGAACAGTGCTTACCTAGGGAAAGAAGGTTATCGGTTAGGGGAGAGCTGGAGGGAACCCCCTTAAGGTAATGGTTCTGTATTTTTATCTGAGTGGTGAGTACAAAACCATACGTATGAAAAAACCCATCCAGCTGTACACTGAAGGGCTGGGGATATAGTTCAGTGGCATAAGTGCTTGCCTGACAAGCACAAGGTCCTGAGTTCGATCCCCGGAAACAAGTATGATTCACCAGCTGTACACTGAAAAATGATGCACTTTATACATTTTAAAGTGTGCTTTTAAAGTTACTTTTTAAAAATACTGGTACCTGGGGAAGGGGATATAGCTCAGTGGAATAAGCGCTTGCTTAGCAAGCGCAGGGTCCTGAGTTCGATCCCCAGTACCACAAAAAAAATAAAAATACTGGTACCAGTTATGGCAAAAAAGAAATTGCAAATATGCAAGAGAAATCTTGATCTGAGCAGTTCACTATCAGTGACCAAATAAATACCTAAGAGAGGGTATCGTGAATACCTAGTAACTGTATCAGGTCCTCCCACTGTTCAGAGACTGTAAATCCTAGAAATGCTCCTAATGTTGAGTTGAAATGTGCTTCATTGTGGATAGGCCCAATTCTCATATTAGTTCACAGTATAATAAAAACCACAGCCAAACACACCCAGTTCTTCTTGTGGAATTACTGTATTTCCAAACCACCTCATCATGCTTTTGGTCCTCTTCCACCAATCTAATCTCTCCTTGTTGGTATTTAAAAGCTGGCACAAAGAGAGAAGACTCCTGCATCCTAGTCTTGACTGTTCCACTATGAGCAAGCCTCAGCTTGAAAACCTCAATCTCCTATAAAACAAGGGGACTACACACGAAATTCATTTGGACCCTAATGTTTAATAATTCCTACTCCTAAAGCCTGGCTGATCTGCTACAGAGGCTGATCCCCTGCTGTTCACATCACTGGGATTTCCAGGAGGCTACAGAGGGGTTGAGAGTCCAGCACTTTTCAAATGTTCTGTCTCTATGGCTCATGTGGATGACTTGTTAATGTGGATTCTGATTCAGTATATCTGGAGTTTGGGCATTGTGCATTTCTCAAAAAGCTTGCTGCTGCTGCTGCCGTTGTGCTCCTGATTCTCCTGCTGCTCTTGGTGTTTCAGACACCCACTCTGAGATGCAGGGGTCTAAGCTAAATTCCCCAAACAGCTCAGCCCCTCTGTCCTCTGTAGGAAATTTGCATGGCTGGTGCCTTCATAACATTCAAGTCTCAGCTCACACATCTATCCTTAGAGAAATCATCCTTGACCATTTTTTTAAGAACATTAAGTTGTTTGTTGATTTCACATGAAATGGATGATACACTAGCTTCATTACTAGCTATACTTTTATCTGGTACCATTATTCAATTTTGATATAGTGCATAGTTTGTGCCAACAATCTTGGGTTGTTTGTTCATTTGTTTGTTATTTTGAGATTCTGAGGATTGAACTGAGTGCCTCATTCATGCTAGGCAAGCACTGTATCACTTAGCTACACATTCAGCCCAGTGATTGTTTTTATAACCAAATAATTCCTTAACATCTGGGTGTGACTCTTTCAATAGTGAAGCTCAGAAGGTCACAACAGCAACTGTCAGTTCAACTGTACCAAAGTTTCTAAAGACAATGACTTTCTACCCAAGCAGGTTGTAAATAAATTTCAGACAAAAACTGAAATCACCCTAAAGGAATTCTAACTTCACACATGTACAAAAATGGCCTCAGAATAGAATAACTTTTCACAGCACATTTTTAAAAAGACATTCAGCATCTTGATCCAACTTACATTTAGCAATCAACACCATAAGTACAAATAAAACAGCAGAAAAGAAACCACTACTGTTCATTAAAATCCTTTTTTGGAATGCTCTACAGTTGCCACAGAAAACAAATTAAAATCACTTCTTAGCCAAGCATAGTGCTGCACACCTGAATGAATTGGTCCTGAAAGAACTACTATAATGTACCTTCAAACTGAATGTCTCTGGTATTAAGGTTTTTTTTTTTTTAAAGGTACACCTAATATCTCTGCAGAGCATGCCCTACTTCGCAGACAGAGATTTCAGGTTTAATAATTTTTTCATGCATCCTGTACCAGGAAAGACATCAGGGTCTTACGAATCAGTGTCAGGATTTTCTATCTCTCCAATTCACTTATATCTCTCCAACTGATTTACTTGGGTTATAAAACCTAAAAATATAACAAAGATAAGCCCCATTTTATAAAGTCCCCACAAATACCAAAGCAAAAAAAAAATAATAATAATACAAAAAAGTCAACAACTGAAAGACTACCGATTTTTCTTGAGACCCATGGTTCCCAAAATGTCTCCTTTTGTTAAAGAAGCACTGGAATAAACTTGTCCCAGGGCTTTTCTTGTGCAGCAGTGAACATTTTCTTGCTTTTATGGTAGAAATAGCATTTTGATATTGCCTTGGGAATGCGCACTTTCAGACTCTTGTTTGGTATGAAGCCAACTTTACCACAGTCTCAAACCTATCACCTCAGCTTGTGACCCAAACCCGTGCCAATCAACATACGCTATCTACAGGCAACAGGGTTGAGTTCAGAGGTGGTGGCATGACCCCAAACATGACAGTCAGTGGCAACAGGAGTAAATTTTACTCTCCATTTGATCTGTGGGGGTCTTTCTTGACAGATCTTTGTCTGCCTTAACTGGAATCTGGAAAGATATGCCTGTCAGCCATCTTGTCACCAGGAGGAAAGAATCTTTGAGAACAGAGTCAGCACAGTGGAAAGATAACATAAAGAAAAACAATCTCCTGGTGACACTGGTTGAACTGTGAATTCAGTAGGACCTGAAGCTGGAACACTATGTACACTTTTCAATTACATGAACCAATACAGTCAGTCAGTAGTGGTCTCTGTTATTTACATTCACAAGAGTTCTAATTGGTGCATCACCCAGGAGCTCATGGTCTCTGCTCAATTCTCTGACCTAATTCTTTGTTCAACTAACAAATATGTGTTGAGTATACTGTGCTCAGGGCATTAGGCTCAGTCCTGGGATTGTAGGTAAATAGCAAGTTTCCTGTTTCAGGAATTCACAGTCAAGTGAGAGAAACAGGCAAACTAAAAAGAGATCAAATGCGTAAGCTCCTTTAAAGAGGCAGAACAGAGAGAAGAACTTTTAGTCAGAGGGTGAAAGATCAAGGAATGAATCTGTGTCAGTCAGCTTCCCATTACTGTGACAAAGTACTTGAGATAAAAGGAAGAGAGGTTATTTTGGTTCACCATTTTAGAGGTTTAAGTCATAATACCTCATGGCAGGAGCACATGGCGCTTTATGGTGGCTGGGAAGCAAAGAGAGACAGGAAGGGGCCACCTCCTAAAGGCCCCACCAGCTTCCAAGCTGAGGGCCAAGCCATTAACTTGTGGACATACAGAGAATATTCAGATCCACACAATAGCAACATCTGAGAAGATGACAGGTACACTGGGTCTCAGCAGATAATCAGCCAGGTAGAGAGCAGTAGGATAATGAAGGAGGCTAGGATGTATGCACACAAATAAGAGTGCCCCTTCCCCAAAATGCTGAAAGAAATTCAAAGGCATGGCATTATCAGAAGCACAACACACATAGGAAACTGGAGAAGCAAAAGGAAGGGTAGCAGAAGCCCACCCATGAATGGCCTAATATGCTCCATGCTAAATATGCTCCATGCTAATATGCTCCATGCTAATAACTACCTGACCTGGTAATAATCTTAGTGAAAAATAGCACTTGCTTTTTATTCTAAAAATAAAAAGCACTTTGCTTTTTATTCTAAAAAGCAAGAGGACTTTGAAAATAATTGTGAATAATGCAACTACAATCAGAACAACTTTCTTCCTGGAAGAATCACCTTATCTCCAGATATGCTCAGGTTAGTGGGAGATGAGGATGAGGGAGGGGTCAAGAGAATCTCTAGCAGAAACCTGACTCCAGGGAGACTGTTTTGAATTTCAGAGCTGAATTTTCACACTCTGTGGAAAGAGGGAATCCTTCTTTCTCAATGTCAGGCACATGTTTTCCAATGTATGGGAGCCAGATATATGATTCTAAATTTTCTGATAACCAAGTTTCAAAAGTAAAAAGAAACTAGGCTAGTGACATATGCTTGCAGTTCTAGCACTCAGGAGGCTGAGACAAGAGGATCGCCATGAATTCAAGGCCAGCCCATGCTACATAGTGAGACATTGTCTCAAAAGCAAAAAAGAAAAAAGAAAAAAAAAAAGGAAAGGAAAGGAAAGGGAAAGGAAAGGAAAAAGAGGGGCTGGGGATATAGCTCAGTGGAATAAGTGCTTGCCTGGCAAGCACAAGGCCCTGAGTTTGATCCCTGGTACTGCAAAAAAAAAAAAAAAGAAACAGGTAATACTTTTAATATTTTAACTGGGCATGATGATGCACATCTGTAATCCCATCACTAGGGAGAGTGAATCAGAAAATTTACCACAAGTTCAGAGGCACCCTGGCCTACACAGTGAATTCAAGGCCACCCTGAACTCGCTATATAACAAGGTCTTGTCTCCAAAAAAATGATTTAGTTAACTATATCCCAAATATTATTATTTCAACATATAATCAATATAAAATGTATAGATTATGTTTATTGTACCAAATCTTCAAAACAATCTAGTGTATATTTCATAAATATGGCACATCTCAATTCAGGCTAGCAAAATGTATCTGTTAGTTTGCCAGGCAGGGGATTGAGCCCTGGGCCTCACATATGCTAGAGTTATGTGTATTAACACTGAGCAGTAACTCCAGCCTTAGCCATGTTTCAAAATGTTCAGCCTTCTGAGCATTTATACTGGTGGCTTTTATACTGGACAACAAAGATCAGGTTGACTGATTATTTTGTTTCCTTTTTTTGATTAGTTTTGCTCCATTTTGTTTGATGGTGTTGGGGATTGAGACTCAGGCTCATATGTGCCAAGTATGGTCTCTACCACTGATCCACACTTCTGGATTCTGCATTGGCTCAGATACAGATCACTTATGGGGAGTTCCCACCAAATCTCAGTATGTGCCTAGGGCCACAGTTCCTGGGCTGTGCCTCTTTCCCTCATATTATCTCATTTACTGTCCACAATAACTCTTAGGCTGGCACCATTATCCCCTTTTTGCAAATCAGACAGACTCAGGGAGATTAAGTCATTTCTTCCAAAGCCCATAGATACTGATTGGCACAGTTTATCTTCCAAGACTTGGACATTAGGGGAAAGTTGCCAAAACTAATTTAGACTAGCACACAAGCCCAGGTGTGGTGGCACACGCCTGCAATCCCCGTACTTCAGGGGCTGGGGATATAGCTCAGTGGAATAAGTGCCTGCCTAGCAAGCGCAGGGTCCTGAGTTCGATCCCCAGTACTGCCAAAAAAAAAAAAAAAAAA